>SKCR01013000.1:0-34426 GCA_019454045.1 Zanthoxylum bungeanum
CCGCATGATGCCTTTCTAGGGCCACTCTCTTGGGTTGATGCATCATTTACCATGGTTGCAAATTGCTCTTGAAGTATCATCGTCTTGGCGATCTAATGAATTTTGAAAACATCCGGGGAACGAGCCTTAACTTCTCTTCTCCGTGATTGTGCACCGACACTAGGGCCACTCTCTTGGGTTGGCATATTTGACATTATGTTCTCAAATGAGCTTGCCATTTTTTTTTTAAAGAAATAAGTAAGAAGAATAAAGAAAATTGAGAATGATAATAACTAATTGAGATTGAGAATAAGAGAATTGTAGAAATTGAGAGAGTTGAGAAATTGGTGTGTTGAAATAATGAAAAATGAATCATATTTATAGAATTTTAGAATTTTTTTTATACCAAAAATGCCCATAAATAAAACCATTTTATTACCGTTATTAGGGATATGTTATTAATTTACTATATATATTTTTTAAGCCTTAACAGCTTTTTTATTTTTTTATTATTATTTTTTTGCATTAGGGCAGGGAGCCGTTGGCTCCCTGCCATCCCCAACGGCTACTAGCCGTTGGGGAAAGTATGGTTCCTATTGGAACCTTACGGTTCCGACAGGAACCGAAACGGTACCGGTTGGAACCGTGGAGAAATCACGTTGAAATCGATTTTTATTGACCAATCAGAATTGTCTCCCAGGATCTATAATTGTCTCAAAAAGTCCAATATACATACATTATTCGACCTTTTGAATAAGAGTCAAGAAGACCTTATGAAAATTGAACACTTTCGCCTAGAAGATGTAAAGCGGATAATGGGTATTCTAGAAAAGAAATAGAAAAGCATTTCACATTTGATTTACCGAAAATAAAAATCAAATAAGTTTTTTAAATCAATTGAATTTATTGCAATTTTTCTATTCTTAAGAAAAAAATCGAAAAAATGAAATGGCTTTGCACCTTTAGACCAATTTATATATTTAGACCGGAATTCAATTATTAAATTGAATAGCCTACCCCTCACGTCAATCCCATGAGCCTCTTATCCATTCCCATTCTTATTCGATCATGGTGGGGGGCAAGTCAAAATAGAAAAACTCACAACTCCTATTGGGTTTAGGGATAATCAGGCTCGAACTGATGACTTCCACCACGTCAAAGTGACACTCTACCGCTGAGTTATATCCCTTCCCTACCCCCACCAAGAAGTAGAGCTGATTAATCATAAGGCAAAAGGTTGAGAAACTCAACGCCACTAGGTTCCAGCGGTTCGGACCGGTTCGAGTTGGGGTGGAACCCCAACCGAACCAGTGGGCCACGATTCCGATTCTGGAACCGGAACCAGAATCGGTTGGAACTGGAACCTTCCGGTTCCAACCGATCCAGTTCCGGTTCGAAACCGGAACCGTGGCCGGGTCTACAAGCCGTTACTGAACGTAAAATCAGAGGAAGATGTGAGCCACAATCACAACTACATTTCAATTTACTATTTTGAATTTTTTAAGAACCTTTCTTTTTAGTAGCAGTGTTGTAGATTTAATTGTCAATACCACACGAATCATGTGATGTCTCCTAAACTCTACTTCTTCTTATTCAGACATTGGGGAACATGCTCAATTTGGTTGGGGAGAGAGGATAATTGACTAAAATACTTTTATTTTTAATTTTATTTTTTAAAAAATATTATTTTGTTTTGTTTGTAAAAAATAAAGAATTATTTGTTTTTAAAAGTTATTTTTAATAAGTTATTTTTGTTCATTTCCATTTGAATTATTTAAATTTGTGAATTCTCCATGAAATTGTTTAAATTTGATTTTCACATGCTCATTTGACAAATATTTTCAACATACATAGTAACATATGATCATGGGTTGAAAGTGAAAATTTTGTAATATCCAGTTCTCTAATTTGTTGGAGGCAACAACTAAAAACAATGGAGTTTGTATTTTTTTTTTTAAAAAAAAGCAAATAAAAAAAAACTAACCAAGCTTATACTTAGTAACCAGACATCTTACCTCAGCAAGTAGTGATTGGTCGCGTAAAACTTTAGAGCTTAAGTTAAAAAAAAAAAGAGAAAAAAAGAGTGTGAAAAAGTTCGATTTCGTAGTTTCTCTAACTCGAGCAATTAAGTTTGTATGAGTGTATTAACACTTAGTGCCCTCTGGTATGAGAGTCACTAAACCAAAACTCGTTAAATGGGTTAAGGAGAAAGCTTAAGAAAATCATACACTTTGATTTTTATCATCTGAGATCCGAGTAATTAAGTCCGTATGAGTGTCTTAACACCTAGTGCCCTAAAGCCGGCCGGTTTGGGACTTGGGAGTCACTGGCTCAAAGCTTGTTACAAGAGTTAAAGATGTATTATTATTAAAAAAAAAAACTATTTTGTATATAAATAATTTGTCATTGCCAAAATATATGAATTCTGATATAACTTTAGGATAAAAATATTACTCTATTTTCAACAAGACTTGTGAATATTGTGGGTACAATGAATTGATTGATACTTGGTCTCATGTGTGTATGGAAAATGGTAAAATATACATAATGATTTACTTATTTGATAATTTAGAAAGAAAGAAAACATTAACTAACTTGAATAATAATTTTTTTCCTCTTAGTTTTCGCTTAAATTACTATGGACTAGTAAAAAGTTGGTTGGAGGGTGTGATAAATACTAAAAAGTGCATATTTATTAAAAGAAAAATTAATCATTTTGTACTTGTAGTTTCATTAATCCCTTTAATTTATCACTTTTGTGAAATAATAATTAAATTTATGTTTTATATATTTTTATTGTGATTTTTTATTTCTTATGTAGGTGAAATAATACTTTAGATTTTGGAGGCTAAAAACTTAAAAAGACGTTCTAACAATGTATAATTTCGGAAATTCCAACCTTATGTAATTTTCGTATTTTGGCCATAACATTTTACTCTGACATCGGATTAAGGCGATTCTAGTTCCAGATGAAAGAAGACTCAATTATCTACTACTTTGATGTTTACAAGATTTTCTAGTTCTAGAGTTTTCAAGGTCGAAATTGATGAAAAATTCAAAATGTGTTATATGTAATTATTAAAAACGTAAACAAAAAATAAAAAATAAAAACAAAAAACAAAAAACAAAAATAAATTGCCTCCACCTTTCGGTGGAAAGGTGGAGAATTTGTCAAAGCATGCAAATAATTTGCATGCAATGACAAAGCATGCAATGACAAATCAAACAAAATTGATAGACATACATGAAGAAATCCAGAAAATTTTTACATCTCTCTCACTGTAGCTACAGTGATGCTACATTGATCACTGTAGCTACAGTGAGAGAAATATAGTAATTTTTGGGATTTTTTTTATATATGTCTATCACTTCTCCAAATCAAATAAACAAAATGCATGCATACAAAATAAATAAAAAATTCATTAATTTTGTATGCAGGGAAATTAATTTGCAGAGGTGCTCGACAACCTCTATAAATAGAGGATGCTCAGCACCTCATTCTTCAGTAAAAATTTCCTACATGTCTCTCTTGAGATTTTGTGGGACGAGTTCTTGTGTGTATTTTTCTTCTATTAATAAAATTATGAGTGTTTTTATTTATATATTGTTCTGCTAATTTTTATCATGCTGGGTAAATGGTGAAGCTAGTGGTATGAAAATATAGGTAATTTTTATTTATTTTATATTTTATAAATTGTCATAACGGGTATGAAAGTTATTTCCTTACATGTCCCTAACCTACCTGGCCCCCTACGGGTCCCCATTCATACAAAAATGTATTTTTATTTTATCAGGGATGTCAATATCCATTTTTATGCCCAATCCATCCAATCAATAGATATTAAAAATATATTTTTGTATGAATAGATTTGAAGCAGTATATTCATCTTTTTTTTTTAGCCCGGGCCGGGCTGGGCTCAGGCTTACACCGCTGAGCCCGGCTCAGGTTTATTTCTAGGATCCGGTTCGAGATTTTTTCATCTCGGAACAGGCCGGGCCAGATCAGGTCCATATTTTTTTGCCATCCTTATTATGTAGTCAAAATCCTTCTTATTAATTTTTTTGGTAGAAGTAGATGATTAAGTTGGCCGCTTTTCTCTTTCACAATAAATGTAGCTTTCTTTTTCTTTCTTCCAGACTTTTCTCCAAGATTATTAGTAGCTTAGTTTGCCACGATTCTATAAGATTTCTTATCTTCCCCAGCTGATGAATCCCAAAATAATTTTGCCTCTAATGAAACCTATAATTAATGTACTCTTAAATGTCGTAATCATATGAACCCAATCTATACAGATTCAGTAATCCTATTAACTGTTTATTTTGTTTCTAAGTTACTTCATTGTATATTTTTTCAACATGAATGGTGAAAGAGACCGATAGAATTTTTCTATGGAGTATTTTTTTCTCCGCTACTAGTTAAGTGCGTGCTATCTGTAAAAGGTAATTCGATACTCAAGCTATCATTAGATCAGAGAAAAATAAAAAAGAAATTTTAAAAAATAATCTAGAATTCAGTAGAGCATATAAAAATGTTTATTCGAAGACTTAATTATTGCTTTTCATAGTTGGAATATTTCAAACAAATTAATCATTAGTTAAAGATTAGGTTTCTGACTTTGATAAATAAGACCATATGCAATTTGCAAGCATAGATAATTTAAAAAAGATTTAATTATAGGATTTCATTTGGATTTGGATAGAAATATAGAAGGATAGATTTTTATTTTGTTTCTATTTTTGTTTTTGTTTTTGTTTTAAAATTCAATCGGTAGCTGTTCCCACAATGCCTAACTTTTGAAACTTCCCATTTTTTTTTTTTGCTTTAATTATAGATGAAAAAAAGTCAATAACAAATAAAATGAGCCAACCAATGCATGGCCAGTCTTTGAATAACAATAGCAATGAACAGAATTTGTTTATTTATCATCAATTCTTATTAATTAAAGGTTGTTTGTAAGCATGTAGTTAATTTAATGTTTACAACGTCATTAATTTGACAAATTTGTTTGGACTAATTCTGTTAAATGTCTCCTTCATTTCGCCAAAACAAAGTCAAATTAAGCCAACCAACAACAATAGTTGCATGCCTAACCAATATTGACAACCAAAAATAATTTGTAACAAATTTGTTACATACCACATTATTGTCTCGTTTATTCTGAAAATTTATTAAAATATGCCATATATTTATGAAAAATCTGATTTATTAATGAGATAAATTTATTTTATTCCTATTATTTTCTACGACAATCAAAATTCCCCCAACTAAATTAATGTTCTAGTTACGGCACTGCTTACATGTGTAATGAATATTAAGCTAATCGATAAATTATAAATGCTACAAAATAAAAAATTGTTATCAGTAACAAAAACTATGATGGATGTAACATTTCAATGCAACAAACTATGTATGATTTGGAGTAATATAGAAGATACAACATAAAGTGTACATCGTGAGAGGGTCGGACGAGACATCTAAGACTAAAGGTTGCCTTCAACTCGGTAGAATTTAGTTTGTTTTTGTTTTTGTAAATTTTAACCTTGTAAAGTTTAGATTGTTTTTTAAATTAGTCTTTTAAAAAAAAAAATTTATATTTATTGACCTCCCTAGATTTGTTATTTGTTAATATTTGGTCTCTTAATTTTTATCTCTAGTTTCGCCCTTACTGAGCCGAATTTTTTTGTTTTTTTGTTTTTTTTTTTTTTTTTTTAATGTTGACATTTGTTATAAGGGGTGTAATCCATCAAAGGCAAGTCCATTTGTGCTCGGCTCGACTCGATAAGTATTTATACGAGTTCGGGCTTGAATCGAATTTTACATGTGTTGTTTAAACTCGACTCGTTAACAAATTATCAGGTTCAATCTCAGCTCGAATTCGATTACTAAATGATTTGGCTCGACTATCGAGTCGAGTTGTGTCAATAGAATCCGAGTCGAATCTATTTCGAATAACGTTTTAGATGTCAAAAACGAGCCGAGCGTTTACGAGTCGGTCTCATTTAATAATCGAACTATTATTTTCGAGTTCGAGTAGCTCATTTATTTAAAAGAATCAATCTCAAGTAAGTTGTCAATACAATTTGAGTCGAGATTATTTCAAATAGTGTTCATAAGTCAAAAACGAACCGATACGAGCTTTTGTGAGTTTGGCGTATTTAATAATCGAGCTATTTTCAAGTTCAAGTAACTTATTTATTAAACAAATCGATCTCGATCTAAGTCAAATACAAATCGAGTTCGAACTGTTCATGAATGACTCAATTTATTTACGGCCCTACTTGTTATTCAGAGAGTGCTAAAAAAATTAACTTTAGAACAAGCCTTCGTTTAAAGAGTATATTATTTAGTTTTGTCCTTCAGTCATCAACAATTAACCGAGAAATTTAACAATAATATTTTATTTGATAAAAGAATTAACCTTAAACCTTAAACCTAAGTACTAAATATTAAATATTTATATTTGGACTTTGAAAATTTTCTACTAATTAATGACTTCAATTCAATATTTAGACACTTCATAAAATTGTAATATGAAACGAATATGTTGATTTCAAAATTTGTGAATACAAAGAATCAACATGTTACATGCATATACAAAATAAATCTCGAAAATTGTTGGCGTATTTTGACATTTGATTCTTTTTAAATGTTCAATTTAGTTTGATCTTTGCATGCCGATTAAGATAATTAATTAAATAATCCATTTGGAAAGATATGGAGCAATTAGTGGTAACGCTACTCGGGTTCGAATCTTAAAAAAAAAAAAAAAAAAATGAATTTAGACTTTATCCATTTCCTCATCTAAAAAAAAAGAAGTAATGGAGATGAGTAATAGCAAAATTCAACTGACCCACCTCAATACCCGTAATCAAATTAAGTTCCTTTACCTTATTAATAAGAACATTGAGACCCTAAGATGTTCGAGTGTTAACATATTGCAGGGAAAAAAGAAGACAAATTTAATCAATTGATCCATCGAGTTCTAAGCATCATGGGTGGAGCCAGCGAAATTGTTACGACCCCCTCCCAAGAGCGGGCCTAACCCTAGAAAGGGGTCCGCAAATCACTTCAGCTCGAGCACCTATATGTCATGCAATTGAACCAAAGTTCGCAAGAAATATAATATCTCATAAAATGCAATCCAAATAAATCCCAATAAGTGTTTACACCACAATAAATGTCTGAAAACATGAAAGTCATACTAAATGTCCTATCTCAAGCCAAAAGAAATGTCTGGATCAACCCGACTGACGGCTGTGGCAAACGAGTCAAATCCTGCTACTTTTGCGCTGGTGAACTACCTGGGATGTTTGAGAAATGAGGGGTGAGCTTAAAAAGCTCCGTAAGTAAAAACACTCATACTCTCAACATGACCTCACGCACAAAATAGGTATATATAAATATATAATGATTAACATGTGAAAACAATAATTAATATATATAAAACTAACTCAGGCAAAACAAGCTCACAACAACACATCTCAATCAAATTAGGTTTGCTATCCAGATTCGGTATAATAATGGATTGAAACCATTGGGAGAGTCCATCTCTTACCCCCAAGGTTTCCCACCATATAATCCCGCATAAATGTGCAAGAGGGGGATTGAACCACACGCCTCTGCTAATCTCGCATAAATCTCGCATATCCGACCATTATCATACTAAATCCGGCAGCAGAACAACAATCTCACACAACATCCAATACAACACATCTTATCGCATTTCATCCATCAATTCATCTCAAAGTCACACAATACTCAAATACTTCGATTCATATTACAAACATACAATTTATACTCAAAAGTTATATTCACGATTTATGTTCTCATGCTATCAATTACTCAGTCAATTTTCCAACATTACATATATAAATATATATCTATATCATATTACATAACTCACATATCAAACATCAATCAACAAATATTTATGTTAAGAGAATCATCATGTTTTGTACTTACCTCAATCCACGCAAAACTCTCTATATCTATATGTATTCGTTAAGAGAATCATCAGGTCCATATATTTTATCAACATTACGATTTTACCCCTAAACTTTTCAAATTTACAATTTAACCCCAATACTCTCCAATATTATCAATTTAGTCCTAAAACTTTAAATTATCTCATATTACTCACTAAAAAAACAGAATTTACTCATTTAGGTCTATAAGAATGCCAAAATACGAATAAGTCCAAAACTTTCAAAATCTTACAAATACACTCATAAAACCGTAAAGTATAACGTACCGAGCTCCAACGACTTCAGAATTTTAGAACGAGGTGGTCCACGGGCAGTACACGTCACCAGGATCACAACGGAAGTGGAGGAAATGGCTAATGCTCGACGATCACCGACGAACATTCGAACACCGTTAACTCTCGTTCTAGGCTCGTTTCACGACAACCGAAGGTCCGAATTGGGCAAACTAGGTATCTCACCCGCGTATCTCGACGAGGGGAAGATTCTGGTCCGGGAGGTGTCAGTCACGCACGGCGGCGCGTGAAGCGACGGCGAGGCCGTGCGTGGAGGCGCGTGAAGGTAGATTCACGGCGGCGGTCCGACGGCGTTGGATTCATCTCGGCGAGAGGATTCTCCTGGTGTGGTCACTTGCCGGAAAAAGGTGATCGGAAGACTTCGAAATCCCTATTTCTCTCTCCTGCCCACTCTTTCTCTCTCTAAACTGGTTTCGTTTTCTCTCTACGCGTCCGTTTCTCTCTCTAACTATGTACTGGTCTCTGAAAATTCAATTTACTGATCACTCTTAATTGTTCACAGCCACACACAAAATAAAGGAATTGATTAGGTTTAGTTTCAATTTATAGAAAAGGAGAATGAGTTAGTGTGCTAGTGGGTAACAAAAAGATAGGGATGATAAGGTTAATGGGTAGTTAAAATTTAAATAGGATAGCAAGAGACTTTGTCTCACAGATATAATTTTGAGAGACTAAATAATAATAAAATAACAAATTTAAAAATGATCAAAATATAAAAATAGTAATATAAAAAAAAAAATTACATGGCTTTTTTGTATGCTAATTCTTTACTTAAAAGAGGAAGCCAAAGACCAAATAAGTTTACTGTTCCAGTTTTGTAAGCAATTTCGGACTACAAAAGCAGGAAAATTCAATTCTCAGACTACTTCAAAATTCCAGTTTTGTAATAAGTTTGCTGTTCCATTGGAGGATTCACTTTCCAGCTACTTTTTCTTTTTTTTTTTTTTTTTGAAAAAAAAAATCTTTTCACTTTTCATTATAGTCTCTCTATTATTTATAATAAATGATCCAGTTGAATGATACATCATAACCTTACTTAACATCCCAAATAATATCAAATCATCATTATAATCGGTCAGTAATCATGATTATCGATCGAAAATCGACCGAATATTTTCGGTCGGTATTTGACTCGTCGGTGATAAATTACTGATCGAAATAATGTGGGTCAGTAACTTACCCACCGGATTACCGACCGAGTGAATAAATAAATAAATAATTAGTTTTTTTATAATTAATTTTCTTTTAGCGACTTAATGATATTCGGTAGCTATTTATTATCAATTATCGACCGATAGTCGGTCGGTAATTATTGGCGGCATAAACTGACGTCAAATTAATATTTCGCGTCAAATTAGCAACCGACTATCGACTGAATATTTCGGCGGTAATATGTCGATAATTGGTCAGAAATTATTTTTATCATTTTCGATCGGTATTCAGTCGGTAAATACTAAAAAATTACCGACTAAAATAGTCGGTCGATAATTCACATTTCTCTGTAAGACATGTGAAATAATCACCAAGTAAATATTTTATATATATATATATATATATATATATATATATATATATATATATAAGATCACCATCGATGTCAATTTACTTCTTGTAACTCGCTCTAAGTTGTAAGTTTTTTACCTAAAAAAATATATAATTTTTGGGTTCTTCAAGTGATATAAATCTCCCACCAGGTGGCCTATTGTTCCATATTTTGTTCATACTTTTGATACATTAAAAGAATCTACATCGCTTAAAGTGTCAGAATTCGATCACTGACATTACACAAAGGGAGGCTTCCCACACAAATTCTCATTGACTCATAAGTAGGAATAAAACATGGAACAATATGCCACATGGTGAGGGAAAATAAATTATATTACCTTTAACTATCATGATCTGAGTTTCATATGATATATGTGTCAAAAGATTAAAAAAAAAAAAAAATGATATGCATATTGATTAAGAAGTTACATTAATCCTTCAACAGTAAAATTTGAATATTAAAATTATAATATTGAAAATTTATTGAATAATTAAAAAAATGAGAATTTAAGAGAGTCAAAGTTGTATCATCAAGGTTTTTATTCTCTCCCCATGCAAGGTATCTCTACCAAATCAATATTTAAAAGTTTATCTCTAAGCTTATTACGGACCCATTCATTTGACAAAGTGATGCCCTTTTACATATTTGGTTTTTCTTTATCATACTATTATTAAATAAAAGTCCTACATATTTTTAATTTCTCTTCTTTATATATAAAAAAAATCTAAATTATATCCTTATCACTTTTATTTATAATCTACTTTTCGCTTGACAGATCACTAAAAATTAGACACCTACATAGATGAGAATAAGGTCCGTAAACTAATAGAACCAGACATAAAAATTAATAATTATATGAATTTTTTATTCATTTAATCACCGTGAGAAATCGAACCCAAAACCTATTATATAGAATAGATTATGATGGTTTGACTAAGTGAGCTGATACTTGTTTATCCGTAAAAGTCTCACTTGCTTACCATTTCAATAATTTCTAGACAAAAAATACCAAGCCCATGCATCGACTATTCCTGAATAGATTAGGTCACCTGCCGATGCCAAACGCCTCAGTTTTGCCCTATATATAACCTCAATCGTTCGACCATATATGCTCACAATACTGTTAGTTTAATTTTTAAAAATTAGCAAAGCAAACCAAAATGGTTTCTTCTTCTTCTTCTTCTTCTTGTTCTTGTTCTTTAATGGTAGTGATTTTGGCATTAGGGTTTCTTGTGATTTTCACAGGGAAATCAAGTGCTCAACTCTCTACTAATTTCTATTCAAAAAGTTGTCCAAAGGTGTTGAGTACGGTGAGATCCGCTGTTCAATCAGCAGTTTCAAAAGAGCGTCGGATGGGTGCTTCTCTACTTCGCTTACACTTTCATGACTGTTTTGTCAATGTAATAATCATTTTTCTTCTCTTGATTTTTTATTTTTTTTTTGGTTTGCCTATTTCCCTCTTAATTTGGACCCGGGTAGTAGTCAAATTAATAAAACATCTAGTTTTAAAGTTGAGGGTTCTCAAAGTCTTATATTTTAAATTCAATAATTTTTCTTAGCCAGTGAGAGAGATTTTCTCCAACTCCCTCACATGCATGCTTGTATTTTGACTGATCCTTGTCATTTGAAACCATATTGAAATTTATGTACGACACTAAACCCTTTAAGATTGAGAGTTACTCAAAATTTATATTTTAAATTCATTCATTTTTCTCGGTCGTCGATGTGTGAGATTTTTTCCTACACAGCCGATCACTAATGGGGTTTTACTACACTATTATTCTTTTGAACTAATTGTAGGGAAAATGATCAAAAACCTCTTTCATTTTTCAATAAATTAATCATTTTCTCCATGTGTTTAAAAACTCATCAAAATTTTCCTACCTTCAAAATAAAATATTAATTTTCATATGTTTGAATTATGAAGGGATAATTAATTAATTTTGACAAAAAACTGAGGTGTATCTTATAGGAGCTTTAGGTTCATTCTCAGCAACACAACAAATTAAGTTGCAAAAGAGCAGTCTTATTGGAATGCCAATATTTTTTAAGAAAATTATTAGGTAACAACACATGTTAATTAATTCAAGTTAGGCATAAGTTAAAAATTATCTGATCACGGTTGCGGCACAATTTTAATTTTTTTTTTATCCTCTTTACTTCTCTTAAGATTCGACCTCAAACGGCAAGTTAAGGAAATAAAAAAACAAAAAGTTTGTTTTGTAGATAATTATCTCTTAGTTAATGACAAATACTAATTATTTTTTACTAAAAATTTCTAACTTCAAATAATATTTTCTTATCTTCAGGGGTGTGATGGGTCAATTCTCTTAGACGACACATCTTCTTTCACTGGTGAGAAGACTGCTGGTCCGAATAGCAAATCAGTAAGAGGTTATGAAGTTATTGATGATATTAAATCCAAGGTCGAGAAAGCATGCCCCGGCGTCGTTTCATGCGCTGATATTTTATCCATTGCTGCTCGTGATTCAGTTTCGATTGTATGTTCTCTTCTTTCTCCATATAAAACATTTACCTAAAATGCGAATGGTGAGACCTTATAATGTCGCCTTGAGAACAATCACACACGTGGTTGGTTAAGCCTAAAAATATTGTCTAATTTTAAGAATTTTTTTTTTTATTTGTATAATATATCATTTATATATTTTTTTTTCTTTATCGATATGATCCCTTTTAAAAGCTCAACTAAAACTTCTAAAATTTAAGACAACTTAAGACCACTCCTGAATGATAATCAGAGGTGGTTATAGGGATCATCGACACAAGCAGTTGGTTGACCCAATATTAGAGCCCGAAATCTAAAGAAAAATTAATATTTTAAATATATATTATGATTTTTTTTAATCCTTTATCCATAAGGCTCTATTTTTAGAACTCGTAAATGATTCAAAAAATTTAGTATAACTCAAAACAGCCTAGATCATAACTTAAACTTTTAAGTCAAACGATTACAATTTAATGCTCTCGATAATCATATAATATAATCGTTGAATAAGCTTTATAATTGGAAAATTATGTTACTTTGAATTAGTCTTTTAATTAACCACTGAAATACTCAATGTTAATGATTATAATATATTTATTATTTATGCAGCTTGGAGGGCCAAGTTGGGAAGTTAAACTTGGAAGAAGGGATTCAAAAACAGCTAGCTTATCTGCTGCAAATAGTGGTGTCATCCCTCCTCCTACTTCTACTTTAAGCAACCTCATCAACAGATTTCAGGCTAAAGGCCTCTCTTCCAAGGACATGGTTGCTTTATCCGGTATACTTTCAACCCCCATTTTTCGAAATTTGATGTGAAAATCAATTATTGAAATTGAAAAATTGGTTTAGAAAAACAGCTTACCGTACTAAAAAAACAATAGGGTTTCGTTCATTTTTTTTTTTTTTTTGAAATCGTTGGAAACCCTGCCACTAAACCACCCATGCTGGGCCGCGGCGCAGGTAAAACCCCCGGCTGCCCCAGGCTCTTAAAACACACACGATTAATAGATTTTACAACTTTCTTCATTTTGATTCCAGGAGCACATACAATTGGGCAAGCAAGGTGTTTACTCTTCAGGAATCGCATATACAATGAAAGCAACATTGTAAGTTCATTTGCCAAAAATAGACAAGGGAACTGCCCAAGCCCTACAGGAACAGGAGATGATAATCTAGCTCCATTGGATTTTCAAAGTCCAAATAATTTTGACAACCAATACTATAAGAATCTCTTAAACCAAAAGGGCCTGCTTCACTCTGATCAAATCTTGTTCAATGGAGGATCCACTGATTCTTTGGTCAGTACATATGGAAGTAACTCTAACACTTTCAATTCTGATTTTGCTGCTGCAATGATCAAGATGGGTGATATCAGCCCCCTCACTGGATCCAATGGTGAGATCAGGAAGAATTGTAGGAAGCCAAATTGATCTGGACAGCATATGATCAATCTGATTAGATCTTGAGTACCAATTTAATTGGGATATAAGATCTTATTTTGATACTTCACCGGTTGACGAGAAGACATCTTTTTGCTTCTCTTTTTTCACAAGCTATTCTTCCAAGTGTGAATTGGTTTTTGTTTTTTTTAATAATCAAGTGTGCCTTTGTCGAAGTTTGTGACAAGTAAGATGCTTGTCGTGAGTTATTTTAGGAGAAATTGGCAATTGTTTATGTATGCAAAAAAGTGAATTTTATTTTTTTCTTGTTTGTTTTTAAGGTATTTTCTCACTCTTTTATTTCATTATGTTGATGGAAGATGTGATCAATGACTAGCAATATTCAAAGATAAATTGATGTCAATTTATTTACTGTTTGATTGCATAAGATTAATGATTAATAAAATTTAAAGTCAAAAATTAAAATTAAAATTAAAATTAAAATTAAAATAGTCCTACCTAAATATTTTGAAATTAAAATTATTAACTACATGTCGCCACCTATATGAATCTTTCTCAGCATGTTTTTTTTTTTTGTATAACTGCCACAGACAGGTAGAGGTCCAATGAAATAATATTAATGACACATGTCATGGCACTGTTAAACGTACAGTACTGATAGACGGGAAAGGTTGAGATGATCTCAAACTATAATTTGTCTCTGAAGTGACGTCACTCTGAAATAACATCACTACGAGGCCAAGTCACTCGGAAGTATAGACACTTCGAGATCAATTCAATTCGATCTAGACCTATTCCGAAGAGGATAAAGCTCGAAATCCATCTAAAAAATATAATAATGGCATTCGACTCCAACGTCAGTATTCGAAGTACACGATGTCACATACCATAATCCAAGATTAGTGGACTTTAATAGTAATCCACTTAGCATGCAAGCTTAGTTTAGCATTTATAATAACATGTGTAATCACACCTATTGCTAAATTTTAGCATGTCTTATGACAAGTATACCTCATGCCATTGAGAGTAGTTCAGTGATGGACAAGTGCTAGCTAATGATTGAAATCTCTACACGCATAATGCTATATAAACCAATAAGATATCAAAGAGAATGATTTCTTCTAGAAGAAAACATTCAAAATTTTAATAAACATTTAACAATTAATCGCAATCATAACGAAAGAAGATGAAGTAACTAATCTTGGTGGTGCATTTACACAAGAAGTCATCATAGGACTAAAGACTAATGTAGGACACAGGACCTGGGCGACGCCGTTCCTAGGCTCGCGACCTAGTTTGGGAAGTACTGAATAACATGGAGTCGCCACCCGGTGTGAACCGGGACAAAGATTTAAGGCCGCACTCACCCCTCGCAAGGGAAGACCTCAAACCGTTGGGTTCGGAATGGTCCCTTACTTATGTCACTTGTAATGAAAAGATTTATGTAATAATTTAATCAAGCTTAAGTAACACTTATTTCCAAGAGTATCATGCTTCTAAATTCTCATGTGTAAAATAAAACTTATGTACGCATTTCACATATATCTTACATTTAAATTTGCATGCTTAACGTATATCAAGATAACAACTAACATACAACTTTACTTGCATATCACATTCAGGAAAACACAAGCACACATATTAACCATACAAGCACACATGTTAACCATACAAGCACACATATGGGCACTTTTCCAAGCGGTACGTGGAATTGTAGCCCAAGTACAGACCGCACTACCGTCCGTTCGGAATCGGCTACGGAATTTACGTCTGGGTTTCCATCCGATATACCGCAAGAAATAATACTCAAATGTTATCATGACACAAGCATATGAATTGTAATACATCAACATATTTGCATTTATACATGTGGAGATAGCTACTAGGAAAACTATGCATGAAATCTAATGAAAAAGACTCAGTTCAGTGTGTTCGCGTTCGTGTAGCGTTCGTAAACGCGTTCGAACGGAAATGAAACAGAATGCTCACGTTCGTAAACGCGTTCGTAAACACGTTCGAATGGAAATGAAACAGAATGCTCACGTTCGAGTAGCGTTCGTAAACGCATTCGAACGGAAATGAAACAGAATGCTCACGTTCGAGTAGCGTTCGTAAACGCGTTCGAACGGAAATGAAACAGAATGCTCACGTTCGAGTAGCATTCGTAAACGCGTTCGAACGGAGATGAGACAGAATGCTCACGTTCGTATGGCGTTTGTTAACGCGTTCGAACGGAAATGAGACTGACACATGATAAGGCAAAAACACATGTGCGTTCGAGTTGCGTTCGTAAACGCGTTCGAACGGGAACAAACCCGATGCATGAAATGGGCCGCAATACATAAACATAAAATAAAAGGGCGCGGCGAAGTACTGCCATAAAGGTGACCTTTTGGGGCTCTTGATCTCTCAAAGAGAGGACCTTTAGACCCACATACTAAGCCCATGCGCGTCACATCACACATACAAGAATAAAACCAATCATATCAACCAAGTATGCCCGATTGAACACATCTGACATCCAATCTGAACACACATCAACCGGCGCGGCAAAGCATCGTGGTAACGGGTTTTAACCCCTCCCCATAAGGGATCTTTCATTCCACTTACTAAGCCCATGCGCTTGATTGAACCATACATAAAAGATAAACTCAATAACATCAAACTAAGTATGCCCGATTGAACGTATCTCGCATCCAACCGAACACACATCAACCGGCGCGGCGAAGTAGTGTCACAAAGGTGGCCTTTTCGGCTCTTTGTCTCCCAAATGGAGGACCTTTGAACTAACTCACTAAGCCCATGCGCTTGGTTGAATCATGCATAACTAAACAACATATTGAATTCAAGTAAAGAAAACTAAATAAACAAAAGCAACACAACAAAAGAAAGATGGTGCCGTTTACCCAAGCGGTACGTGAAGTTGTGGCCCGAGTACAGATCATATTACCGTCCATTCGGAATCGGCTATGAAATTTATGTCCGGGTTTCCATCCGATATACCGCGAGAGTTGACACATCTCTCATTCATCCAATACCCACAACATACATCATACACACAACAGATACCACAAATACAGAAAATATAATCAAAATGAATGACCAGAAAATAAAATGAGAATAAGTGTGAAAGATACCCTAAGGTCTAACCTTTTAAGCCATCTCTCGGACTCGCGTTCCACGGAAATCAAAAGGGGGTAAAGCTCCGCAACTTTTCTGGTCCACTGGTTCAACGTCCTAGCTCACTGCTTCGCTGTTTTGCTTACGGTTCGAACTCCGTTCTGCTCCTATTTGGTCTCTGTCTTGCTGCTCACTGCACGGACCACCTGTTTTAACGTTTTCAATAAAGTATTCCAAGTTTGTGTGGGTTCTTAGTGCAATTATATGTGATTATTTTTAAGATTATCTATGCAGTTTTTATGTTACTATTTTTTTAAGGATTTGGGCTGCTGTTAAGGTGATTTTGTTGCTGTTTGGGCGTGTAATACGGTGTGGTTTTTTGTGGTAATTTTCGGTGGTGGAGGGCTGCTGTATAGGTGGCTATTTCGGTGATGTGTGGGGGGTTTACGGGGGTGGTTTTCGGCTGTGGAGGAGATGGTTGGGGGCTCTTTTGTTCTCTTTTTTCGTGTATGTGTCAAGTGTGTTTTTCTTTTGTTTAGTCTTGGGTGTGTAGAGAGAGTCTAGAGAGATTTCGAGAGAGTTTGGGTGTGAATTATATGTGTCAAGGAGAGGATGGCTTTGGTTAGGGGTTGTTTATATAGAGAAGGGTTAGGGTTGACAAGGGAAGGGATTTTGGGCATTTAATTAGGATATGATTTAGTTTTAAACAAGGAAATCAAAGGATTGAGGGGGGACAAAATATTTTATTTTAGGAAGTCAACTAATTTAAATTGGTGTATATCTTATTAGATTAGGAAGTCAAATATATGATTGGCTTTAATTGGTTAAGATTGATTTTAATTAGGCAAATCTTATTTTTAGTTTTAGTATATAATATATTTGATTTATTTATATTAGGCATGATTTTATTTTATGTTTTATTTAATTGGTAAATGATTTAAATATTTTATTTAATGTTTAATATTTATTTATTTAATTTGGGATGTGTTTTATGGGCTTTGGGGAGCTAAATGGGCTGGGTGTGAGGCTAGCAGCAAAACCAGAATTACCGACACCGTTCGAACGCTCCCTCGAACGCGACACGAACACCCGCAATCTGTTTTCCGTTCGAACGAAGTAACGAACGCAGCACCAACGAAGACAGTGAGCTTGTTTATTCTGAATTTCCCCTTCCGATATCCGTTTCCCACGGCTTTCGTGACTCAAAAGGTAGTGCCTCCAAATGAGGCTCATCATCGGGTTTCACATGTGAAAATGCAATGCCTACAACTAAATAAAGTCAGACCCATCTAAAGTCCAATTTTAACGGGACTCAGAACTGTTAGGCTCAAATTAATGTCGTCTATAGGGAGAGCATCGAATTATCATGTTCTTCCCAGTGAAAATTGTTGGCGACTTGGTCGCATAATCATTGTAATTGGTTTTGATGACGTCAACATGAGAAAGAAGACTTCGACGTGCAAACACGAAGCAATACAAAAAGTGTCGAAGCATATGAGGTGAAGAGCGAGAATGTGAAGACTTGCGGAAAAATAAAGATTATATTGCACAAGTCTTAGCTTAGGATTTAATTTATAATGTGAGATGTAATATTCAAGTGCCTAAGCTCATAGGGATCATGCACATTCA
The DNA here is from genome assembly GCA_019454045.1 of Zanthoxylum bungeanum. Classification (NCBI taxonomy): domain Eukaryota; kingdom Viridiplantae; phylum Streptophyta; class Magnoliopsida; order Sapindales; family Rutaceae; genus Zanthoxylum; species Zanthoxylum bungeanum. The sequence continues at coordinate 18,460 of SKCR01013000.1, forward strand.
CTTAGATGCATTAGGGGCATGTACAAAATGCATTAAAACCTTCAAATCTGCATTTTAGTATTTAGGGAAGCTCTCTGGAACCGGCATGGACCTTACCGGTCATTAAACCGGCCTTCCCATGTTTCGCATGCCTACTGGAACCGGGCCATACCTCGCCGGTCTCCTCGCCGGTCTCCATGCCGGTATTGGCATAGCAATCATGCTCTCTGGAACCGGCACACTACTTACCGGTTTCCTCGCCGGTTTGCTCGCCGGTCCAACGGCTAGTTTTTTGAACGTTATGTTACCGTTGGAGCCCTAGACCGGTATGCCGGTCCCCTCGCCGGTGTGCTCGCCGGTCTCGCTGTAAGTTAGGGAAAGCTTTGCATTTTGTTATAAATAGAACCCTAACTCCTTTGCCTTAGGTTAGAGACTTAATACATAATCTTCATACATTTTCTAAGGCAAGAAAAGAGTGTTCAAAACCTTCATATTCATAAACACTCATCCAAGCTCACACACACACCTTCCATACATTTAGTGAGCTTAGAAACACTTGGGTTTGCATCTCACACAATCTTCATTATATTTGTGAGTGCCCAAGTGTGTTTTACAATTTCTTTATCAAAAACACTTGCGATTTGTGAAATCCCATAGTTTGGGTAAGTTGTAAAGGTTGTGAGTGCACCTACGAACAAAACTCAAAGTTGTAAAGGTTGTGAGTACGCCTACGAACAAAACTCAAAGTTGTAAAAGGTTTGGAGTGCACCTTTGCGGAAAACTCTTGGTTACGAGTGAGCCACGACAAAACTCGGATTTTAGTGGAAATCTTCAAGCGAGGCTTGGGGGAGTGGACGTAGGCACGTTTGGCCGAACCACTATAAATCTCGGTGTCGAATTTCTCTTTCTCTTAACTTTTACTTATTTGCAAGTTTTATTTACATTTATATTATTGAATTGAAAACTTGCATATAGGTTATTATTTACAATAGAGAAAATTAACCTAAGAGCCTATTTGGTAATAAGAGCTTAAAATCGGCAAAGATTTTATAATTCCGCATTTGTAGCGATAACCCAATTCACCCCCCCTTCTTGGGTATAGAGTTTCTTTGTCGCTATTGCTTGTAGGTACTTTCAGTTGGTATCAGAGCGAGGTATTCTCAAGAAATACTTGACCGTCCGAGAATAGATCATGGCATCTACAAGCAACTCGTCAAATCTTGCCGAGGGTTTTTCAACGACTAGACCTCCGTTTTACACCGGAACGGACTACAATTATTGGAAGATGAGAATGCTAAATTATCTCCTAGCCAATGATTCGCAATCCTATTTGATTATCACACGGGGTGCAAATATACCAACAAAGAAGGATAGCAACGGGGTTGATATTCCAAAGCCAAATTTGGAATGGGATAATGAGGATGTAAAAATAGCCTCACAAAATGCTAGAGCACTCAACCAACTCCTATGTGCCATTGATCGGGATCAAGTAAACAAACTTCCGGAGTGTGGAAATGCTTATGATTTGTGGAAGTCTTTGGAAATGGTCAATGAGGGTACAAGCCAAGTGAAGGAATCGAAGATCAACCGGTTCATGTGCGAATTGGACAATTTCAAGATGGAATCCGGGGAAGAAATCGATCACATGATTTCAAGGTTTACAATCATCATCAACCATTTGGGAGCCTTGGGAAAAGTCATCGGGACATCGGATCAAGTGAAGAAAATTTTGAGATCTCTCCCGAAAGAGTTTAGAAGCTATACCTCCTCCATTAAAGAAGCAAACGACATAAACACATTAAAGATGGATGATTTGGTCGGCAAATTGCTTGAGTATGAAATGGAGATCAAAATGGATAAAAAGGAGGAAGATGAGAAAAGGACAAGGAAATCCTTGGCCTTAAAAGCAAGAAGAAAAGATGAGTCAAGCTCAAGTGAAAGTGATAGTGATGATGAGTTGGCTCAAATAAATAAGAGCTTCAAGAAACTTCTTCAATCCGTAAAACAAAAGGGAAAATCAAAGACGGATGAAAAGAAAGAAGAAAAATGGCCGCGGAAGAACAAGAAAATTGTTTGTTATGAATGCAACAAACCGGGTCATATAGCTATGGATTGCCCATTGAGGAAAATGAGAGGAAAATCGAAGAAAAGGGCGATGAAAGCAACTTCAACTTGGAGTGACAGCGACTCCAGCTCATCCGAGGAAGAAGAAGAGGTCCAAGAAAGAACAAATCTAGCACTCATGGCTATCACGGATGAGGACATCCGCTTTGAAATTGAGGAAGAAAGCGAAGAAGAAGAGGTACACAATTCTCAAGATTATAATGATTTACTTGATACTTTTAATAGCTTAAAAGAATTGTGTGATATGCTTAAAAAGAAATTGAAGTTAGTTAAAAATGAGCATGCTATACTTAAAAATGAACATGCATGCTATATGGATAAAATTCATGTTTTAGATAATGATGTGATATGCTTAAAGGCTAAACATGAAAAAGAAATTGCATGCTTGAATGATGAAAATGCATGTTTAAAGATTAAAAAGCTAGAACTTGAAAATGCCATATCATATATGTCATCTAGCTCTAAGACATGCGATTGCGAATCTATATTGAATGAAAATGTCTTGTTAAATACTAAGATTGTAGATTTGCAAAACATACTTAGCAAATTCACATTGGGACATAAAAATTTTAATATGCTTATTGGATCCCAAAAATGTGCATTTAAAAGAGAAGGATTAGGATATAGGCCTTATATTAAAAGAAAATTTTTAAAGAACTATTTTGTTAAGGCATCCTATTCTCATGCTAAGAATGAAATAAATGAAAATGTCACATGCCATGCTTGTAACAAAAAAGGACATAAAATTTTTGAATGCATGTATATGAATGTGAATAAGAATGCATGGATTCCTCAAGGAATCAAAACTAACCCCAATGGACCCAAGAAAGTTTGGGTACCAAAGTGTAATTGATAAATTTGTAGGGGGAGCTTTGGGAATGGATTTTTAAAGAGAATTGCAAAATTGATCCCAAAGGCTCAAGGAAATGAGGAATCGCAACGGTAAAGGTAAAATCCGTATTTACGGAAACATTGGTACCGTTTCCTCTAAATTATGTATGTATGCATATTTCAAATTGATATAAATGTTTTGAAGCATACGAAATGATTAGGCAAGTATTCAAACTTCCATTGGTATCAATTGTTCATTTGATATCCTTTAGTGCCTTAATCATATATTTAAACCCCTATTCTATTTCAATTGGTATCACATGAAATTTATTGAGTCAAATACAATATATGTGATCACTTGATTGAATATGCCTTGCCATATGAACTAATTGGTTGAAAATGAAATGCATGTAAATTGGCATAGTCTTAGATGAACTTCATGAAATGCATATATTAGAACATAATTGAATAATCATGAAAAGCATGGATTTTGATTGTTTAGTAATTGGTAAGATATTCATAAGAAGACAATCATTAAAATGCATTGAAGTCATTGGTCTTAATTGGTATCATGATATAAAATGACTCATTTTGAAAGAATATTTAAAAGTGATATGATATTCAAATGAATTTATTGATTTATTTTTAATTTGTATCCAATTTGGGAAGAAATCATGATTAAGATGCTCTTAGATTGTAAATGATATTCATGTGAATTTATCTTTTGAAAAATGCTCTTTTATGCATGAATTTTGATTTTCTTATGGCAAAAAGGGGGAAATGCCAAAATGTGCATATTTTTTATTTTGGTATCTTTTTATAGCACATATGTAATTGGTATCTCATTTTGATTTTGATTTTAATATTTACTTCTCCACTTTTTGATAATGTCAAAGGGGGAGAAATCATTAGAAATGAGATTAAAACTTGTTAAAAACCTCACCCTTGGTTTAAGGGGGAGTAATTGTACTAATGTGTTTGTCAAGTTTTGATAAAGCTTATTTGAAAACAATCACACATTGAGGGGGAACTTACATTGAGGGGGAGCAAAATTGTCAAATTTGGACTCCAAGAAGCTCACAAGTTGCAACAAGTTTTAAGGGGTTGCCATCATCAAAAAGGGGGAGATTGTTGGCGACTTGGTCGCATAATCATTGTAATTGGTTTTGATGACGTCAACATGAGAAAGAAGACTTCGACGTGCAAACACGAAGCAATACAAAAAATGTCGAAGCATATGAGGTGAAGAGCGAGAATGTGAAGACTTGCGGAAAAATAAAGATTATATTGCACAAGTCTTAGCTTAGGATTTAATTTATAATGTGAGATGTAATATTCAAGTGCCTAAGCTCATATGGATCATGCACATTCACTTAGATGCATTAGGGGCATGTACAAAATGCATTAAAACCTTCAAATCTGCATTTTAGTATTTAGGGAAGCTCTCTGGAACCGGCATGGACCTTACCGGTCATTAAACCGGCCTTCCCCTGTTTCGCATGCCTACTGGAACCGGGCCATACCTCGCCGGTCTCCTCGCCGGTCTCCATGCCGGTATTGGCATAGCAATCATGCTCTCTGGAACCGGCACACTACTTACCGGTTTCCTCGCCGGTTTGCTCGCCGGTCCAACGGCTAGTTTTTTGAACGTTATGTTACCGTTGGAGCCCTAGACCGGTATGCCGGTCCCCCCTCGCCGGTGTGCTCGCCGGTCTCGCTGTAAGTTAGGGAAAGCTTTGCATTTTGTTATAAATAGAACCCTAACTCTTTTGCCTTAGGTTAGAGACTTAATACATAATCTTCATACATTTTCTAAGGCAAGAAAAGAGTGTTCAAAACCTTCATATTCATAAACACTCATCCAAGCTCACACACACACCTTCCATACATTTAGTGAGCTTAGAAACACTTGGGTTTGCATCTCACACAATCTTCATTATATTTGTGAGTGCCCAAGTGTGTTTTACAATTTCTTTATCAAAAACACTTGCGGTTTGTGAAATCCCATAGTTTGGGTAAGTTGTAAAGGTTGTGAGTGCACCTACGAACAAAACTCAAAGTTGTAAAGGTTGTGAGTACGCCTACGAACAAAACTCAAAGTTGTAAAAGGTTCGGAGTGCACCTTTGCGGAAAACTCTTGGTTACGAGTGAGCCACGACAAAACTCGGATTTTAGTGGAAATCTTCAAGCGAGGCTTGGGGGAGTGGACGTAGGCACGTTTGGCCGAACCACTATAAATCTCGGTGTCGAATTTCTCTTTCTCTTAACTTTTACTTATTTGCAAGTTTTATTTACATTTATATTATTGAATTGAAAACTTGCATATAGGTTATTATTTACAATAGAGAAAATTAACATAAGAGCCTATTTGGTAATAAGAGCTTAAAATCGGCAAAGATTTTATAATTCCGCATTTGTAGCGATAACCCAATTCACCCCCCCTTCTTGGGTATAGAGTTTCTTTGTCGCTATTGCTTGTAGGTACTTTCAAAAATTACATGGAAAATTGCTACATTATGCCATGCATGCATCATGCACCATTGAAAATGAATGTAGGGCATGGAATGCTCATATCAAAATTTCAATTTAAATTTTCAGTTTACGATTTACATGAATTTCATACACGTTACAGTCCACGAGTGACGTATCCAAGTGTCATGGTTGTAGTTTTCAGGTCATGTCACGATTTATGTTCTTACATGTTAGTTGTGATTATGTTTTCATGTTTCACGGTTTATAGATCACGTTTCAAGTTTTCAGCTATGATTTTCATGATTAACAGTTTTTGTTTTCCTGTATATGATTAACAAGAATAAGTAAAATAAAATATTTTCAAATCACCAGTAAAGTGTCGTTCCCTCACGTATAGCTATACCGAGTATGTTCAACTCAACAGACCTAACGGTCTTTCAGTGACCCTCTTAGGCATTTCATATTCCCATACATATGCGATGTTAGGTCCCGTTAAGTAGGTATCACTCCCTTAGGTTATGATAATTGTGAGATCTTTCATGACAAGATATTTTCAACCCATTTGGACAATTTCCATGTTCATGTTATGATTCATGATTATAGATTTCAAGACATGTTTATAAATTTCAGTTCACGTTTACACATTATATTTTTCAAGTCATGATTTCGATTGCAGTCGTGTTCACATTTATCAGTTTATGATGATGTTCCTAGTTCACGTTGATGTTTTTGTATCAAAACATGTTCATTTTCATTTTTTCATGCTTACATATTACAGTCATGTTATCAGGAATCAATTCACAAGTCATGTTACAGGTGTTTAGTTCATGTCTCAGTTTATGCATATATATACGATTTATAGTTCAAGGTAATTGATTTAATTACGCTCCATGAACCAGATTTGAAGTAATTTCACTTATACATTTAATGTCACGTTGTTATACATTTAATTCAAATGTTCACTCACTAGGCCGTTCATACAACTTACTTCTCCATTTTCTATTTCGTGTTACAGAATTTCATGCATGCAGATGACAAACTTTGGAGAAGATGGACACTGACTGCAGTCAATAGGATCGCGATATCAGTGGTCCACATGTACATGTGCCCAACGTGGCTGAATGTCAATATATGTAAGTTGTAGGAAACGACAAGGAAAGCGCGTTAGGCGTCGAGATCGATCTTAAAAAAAATTTCTGATTTTTCCTCTTCTTAGCCGAAACTGTCCAGCCCCTTTAGACTTATTTTGCTTTTGTTTTTATGATTTTTCTTGTTCTGAACAGTAGCCCAAAAATTGGACTGTTTCTCATACAGAAAACACTCTTTACGAGCGTATAACTTACTATTTTTTTGATGGCTGTTCACTGATTTTTCTGCCACTGTTTTGGAAAAATAATGACTCCAAAATAGTCCCAAAACCTCCACAAAATAGTCCTTTGTGTTTCCAAAATTTTGAGCAAAATTACCACAAACAAGTCACAAATGACTTATAAAAATGGCGGCAGTGAGCAAAATTTTCTGTTCACTGTCGTGAGTGCTATGGAAAAGAAAAATGAAGAATTTATTTCAATACCAAATGATCATCTGTGCTATGACTCGTTACCAAAAGAATGAAGTGTGGGCTTCACTCATCACTTAAATCTCTAAACTCTTTACAGAAATAAAGTTTTGTCACACACTTATTTTTCTTATCCTTGTTCTTTCTTTTTCTTTCAACTCTTGAGAGAAAACAAGAACAAGGGTGGCTAGGGTTTGTAAAAAGAAAAATTAAGTCACAAAATAAAAGAACTTTTGATTTTATATGATAGGGTTTATGTTAACATAATTGCAATTGAAATCACCATTATATCCATAAATCCATCGGTATTTTTTTGCCAAACTTTTCAAATTTTGTAACAAAAAAATCATGGTTAAATGTCTTCATAATTAGGGTTGAGCACCGGTTCCGGTTCTACCCAGAATCGGTTAGAACCGGACCAATGTCAGTTCCAAAATCGAAAAACTGAATTTATACGGTCCAGTTTCGGTTCTGATATGGACGGAACCGGAGCTGGACCATTGAACTGGTTTCTGGAATCAAATTTAGAACCGGTTCTCGAACCTAATGAGAACAAGTTAATACTCGATTTAACAGGTGATGTTGTCCTTAAAGATTTGAGTTTAAAGGCAGAGGCACTAAATTTATTAAAACTTTCAGTCACTGTCAAAGCTGATTTTGTTGGAACCATAATACCGAAGGTAGCTATTAACAGTAAACTTATTGTGTAGGTTTTGTATATTATTCTATAGTAATTTTCTTAGGAACCACGTTATATTATATGCCTGAAGTTGAACATACTTCATTTCTATCAACAGATTATCCATTAGCCTTTTGCATCTAGTTTATTTATGCAGTTGATCAATTTATTGGTAAATTAGAATTGGACCGGAATCGAATTGGAACCGATTAATATGGTACTATATTTAATTGGGTAGGTTCCAGTTCCACGTGAAATCGAATTGGAACCAATTAAATAGGGGTAGGTTCCGGTTCCACGCAGAATCGAATTGGAATCGATTAATAGGGTAATCTATTTAATTGGGTAGATCTCGGTTCCACCTAGTTAGGAACCAATTTTTTCCGGGTAGGGTTCGGTTTCAAGCGGAATCGGAACCGAAATCGATTTTGCTCATCCTTATTCATAATGACGACATTAAACCTCCACCGTAATACAAATTTTGTAACTCATTTTGAAATAATGTGTTTTGATATCAAATATTAATACACATTTTAATTCAAAATAATAATTAAATTATCATATAATTAAATATTTACAAAATATAAATATAAATGTATATGATTATCTCATAATCATTAAATAATGAAAACTTTTTATTAAACTTATTTAATATAATTTTCAAGTGTGACTTCAATTATTAATCACATTAATAATTTTAACATAATCTATTATTATGCTCGTGAGTTCATAATTGGACTATCCAATTATAATAGGATTTGTTATAGTATATCGAGTTAGCATGGGGACCAAATAGACCTATACCGAGCTCCAATGATCTCAGAATATTAGTTAAACTCTTTAATTAAATATTTTGAATTATTAACTTTAGGTTATTCCATTAAAAACCTAAAGTTTCACTCTCGTTGCTGTAAATATATTATATAAGTCGAAATACGTCGGTGTCCATCGATATAGTCATTGCATTAAATTTAATACCAAGTCAGCCAACCACACTCATCCAAACCCAAGCCCAAGTATTGTTTTTCTAATTTAATATAAGTGTCTAGAGAACACTTATAAACTTTTCATTTCCCTTTTTCTTTTCCGATGTGGGACTACTCCCTCTATTTACTATACAAACTCTTACATCCGAGTCGAGTTTATTTCGAATAGCGTTCGAGGTGTCAAAAACGATTCAAGCTTTTACGAGTCGTCTCATTTAATAATCGGGTTATTATTTTCGAGTTCGAGTAGCTCATTTATTTAAACAAATCGACCTCAAGTAAGTTGTCAATACAATTCGAGTAGAGTTTATTTCGAATTGTGTTCATGAGTAAAAAACGAACCGAGTCAAGTTTTGTGAGTCGGTCGTATTTAATAATCGAGTTATTTTCAAGTTCGAGTAGCTCATTTATTAAACAAATCGATCTCGAATTAAGTCAAATATAAGTTGAGTTCAAGCTATTGATGACCGGCTTGGTTTATTTAAAACCTACTTGTTAGTCAGAGAGTGATAAAAAAAATTAACTTTAAAACAGGCCTTCGTTTAAGGAGTATATTATTTACTTTTGTCCTTTAGTCATCAACAATTAACCGAGAAATTTAACAATAAAATTTTATTCGATAAAAGAATTAACTTTAAACCTAAATACTAAATATTAAATATTTATATTTCGACTTTGAAAATTTTTAACTAATTAATGACTTCAAATTCAATATTTAGACGATTCATAAAATTGTAATATGAAACGAATATGTTGATTTCAAAACTTGTGAATAAAAAGAATCAACATGTTACATGCATATACAAAATAAATATTGAAAATTAATTGTTGGTTTGACATTTTATTCTTTTAAAATGTTCAAGTTAATTAGTTTGATCTTTGCATGCCGATTAAGATAATTAATTAAATAATCCATTTGGAAAGACATGGAGCAATCAGTGGTAACGCTACTAGGTTCGTATTTTAGAAGAAATAAAGGAAAAAATGAATTTAGATATTATCTATCTTCTTATCTTAAAAAAAGAAAAAGAAAAAAAAAAAAAAAAGTAATGGCAATGCTTCATATCTAAAATTTATCATTAAAAAAAAAAAGTATCCCAAATGAGGTGATACTCATTTTGTATTAAAAAACAATACAATAAATTCCTTTAGAAAGGGAAAATGATTGTTTTTCCTTAAAAAAGATAAAAGTCGGCAAGTCAAAAATAGATAATCACTAAAAAAATTATCGACTCTTAATTTTTGTGCATTTTACTATTTTACCTGAGATCTATTAAAATTTTCTATTGATTAAAAATTTATAAGGAAAACTAATAAAATACAAAAAAAGAAAATGGTTAATCATTGGTTTTGAAACATGAGCAGGATATGATTATGATATATTAATTGTAATAATATGCTTTTATAAAAGTAAGTTGGCAGTATACAATGAGATTCTCTCTTTTATTATTTTATTCCTATATAATAGGATTACTTATCACATTTTACCATTTATTTGTGTGTTTTAATTTTTTTAATTAAACTTCGTCTAAGAGAAAACATTAATTAAAAATTTTACGAGATGATTATTGACTGATTAATCGCAGATTCCATGCAATTAAAAGCACAGACCGAGATAGATATTTGTTACTACTGTATGTTCTTTTTTATTCTCAAAGTTGATTCCTTTTTCTCCCTGACAAGCAACTAAAATCAAACTTTATCTTTTTTTCTTTTTTTTTTTTCTTTTTTGTTATTATTCCCAGTCAAATTTATTTATTTTTATACTTGTTTCTACAAGCAAGGTGAAAAAAGAAAAACAAGAGGTGTGTTTTTAAAGCGAAGTGCAACATCAACAAAATCTATACCTAAGCAAACTGTAAAATGTGAAGCCTTGTCATCCGTTGGATAAGGGACACGTGGCACAATCCTTGCCGTTGTCCCAATTACATGTATTTGCTCATCCTATATAAAGGGCACTTAGGTTGAGTATTAGGAGGGAGTTTTCATTATTTGTATTCCCTTAATAATTGGCTAAGTGTTAAGCCTATTCCCTAGTCCAAGTTAGTGTAGTCTTCAATTGGGAATTTGAGAGATTGTCACTTTTAGAGATTAGGGTTCTTTGTGAGATTTGGGGAAATACAATTTGTAAACGGATTCAAGATTCCGTGTGTAATCTTGAAATTGCTTAGTGCAGCGAGCTCCCATTCCGGAGTTCAACGTGGATGTAGTCGGGAATCTTTCCGGCGAACCACGGTAAAAATCGTGCATTCTTGATTGATTGATTGACGAATATTGCGACAAAAACTTAACAATTGGTATCAGAGCATTTGGATCTAGTGGGCCGAAGGAAATCTGATCGGTGAACCGAGATCAAAGCCCAAGACTCAGCCATTCTCCATTTTCGGTAAAGCCAGAGAGACGAGCAAAGATTGCAAGGGGTCGAATTCGTGGGGCGATCTGCTTACACAAGATCAAGACCCAAGAAACGCTGCCGTGGAAAGGACAAACCGGAGCAAGAAACAAGAATCAACCAAGATCAAGAACTCAGAGACATTTGACCAAAGCAAAAACCAGCCGATCCCTTGGCTGTTCAAAAACTACAGATCAAAAACAAAATCAAGATCCAGTAAGATCTTGACTGGAACCAACAAATCATTTCCTTTAAAGTCTGAGAAAGAGGGCTTCCCTGTGTGCGATTGTAGCCTCTGGGTGTTGCAACCCAAACCCAGGTGAGCAGACGAGGTTTCTCGAAGACTGGGAGTAAGGTTGAGTTCTGGCAGGGTAACAAGTTTCTGGGTTGCCGTATCTACTGTGGGTGTGTTGTCTTGTTTGATTAAATTGGTTTAGGGCAGTTCAAGTAGCCGGTAAGATCAAGGTTGCCGTCTGGGTCTGCAGCTGCTGTCGACAGTTAAGGTGACCGAAACAGGTAATCTGAAATCCAGTGTGTTCTGTGTAATTGAAAAATTAAGGGCTTTGTTGTTGGGTAATTAGGTTTCTGACTTGCTGGGGTGAGTGATCAGTTGAGGCAGTGAATTGCCGAATTGTGTCTTGGCAAGAGTGGTGAGCAATTACTGAGAGTGTTGCCTATTGGCGTTTGGGTGTCTTAGGCACTGTGTTGCCAAATATTGCTCACTGTAACAGCGCAAGGTCTGGAGTCGCCGAGACGAGAGTGATTGCCGGATTCTGGCTTGTGGTGAGCAATTACCGTGAGGATTCTGCCTAGTGTGAGCAGATTGGTTTGTGAAAATTGCCGAGGGAGTTTAGGCAGATTGTATGTTTTGCCGAATTGTGTTTGGGTTAAGTTGGGGAGTAATTGCCGAGAGTGATTGCGGAATTATCATCGGGTGATTACTGTAAAAGGAAGTAAGAAATGTCGAATATGAGACTCGACATTGGCATCTTTGACGGGAAAGGGGATTTCACTACTTGGAAGAAGAAAATGAAAGTCCTGCTTTCTCACCACAAGGTGGCTTTGGCACTGGAACCAAATCCAGAAAAGTGGCCAAAGATGGAAAATGAAGCGAAGGACGGAATCCTGGAAGAGGCTTACAACCTGATTTTCCTTCACTTGGAGATTCGGTCATCAGGAAGGTTGATGGAATGGACACTGCCATTCAACTCTGGGGTAAACTCGAATCTCTTTATTCTGTTATTTCTGCACCAAATTTAGTGTTCTTAAAAGGAAATTTGTTTAATTACAAGATGGATACTAGTAAGTCGATTGATGATAATTTGGATGAATTCACGAAAATGACTCAAATCCTTAAAGGAACTGACCAAGCCCTAGGAGACTCTAGCGAAGCTATGATTCTTTTAAATGCATTGCCTGAAGAATATAGTGTCGTTAAGAACTCTCTACAGTACACAGGAGTTGTACCTAGGCTAGACTTGGTGATATCTGGTATAAGGGCTAGAGAGCTAGAACTTAGAACCAGTAGGAGAGGTGGAGCGAACTTATTCGTGAAAGGAAAAAATAACAAGAAATTCAATGGTCCGAATAATCATCAGACTAATAACCAAGAACCTAAAGGTAAGAAAAAGAATAAACAGGATAAGAATAAAGATAGTGACAAGAAGTGTTATCATTGTGGAAAGATGGGACACCTTAAAAGGAATTGTTATAAGTTCCTGAGGGAACAGGAAAATGAAGGCAGCGCCACTGTGGCTGCCGAAAAGGAGTCGATGTGCCTATCTGAGGCATTGACTGTGTGTAGGGATCACATTAGTAGAGAATGGATTCTGGACTCCGGGTGTTCCTTTCACATGAGTCCGTATAGGGACTGGTTTGTCAACTTTAGAAATTCTGACCAAGGGACTGTGTATATGGGTAATGACAATACTTGTAGGATACAAGGGGTTGGGGACATAACTCTTAAACTTCATGATGATAAAGTTAGGATTCTTACTGACGTTAGATATGTACCTGACTTGAAACGGAACCTGATATCACTAGGAACACTAGATGAATTAGGTTTCACATATAAAGCACATAAAGGAAACATGCACATATCTAAGGGTAATAAACTGATCCTAACTGGTATAAAGAGAAATGGATTGTATGTTCTAAATGGCCAACATGTATTCTCGGATAAACCCATTTCTGCTTTAACTTCTAATGTTGATATGACTAATATATGGCACTTGAGACTTGGCCATATAGGCCAGAAAGGAATGCAGGTACTCAGCAAGCAGGGACAATTTGGAAAGGACCAGTTGAAGCCACTTGAGTTTTGTGAGATCTGTGTGTTGGGCAAACAGCACAGACAGAGCTTCCCAACTGGAATTCACTTGTCAAAGGCGAGTCTGGAGTATCTACATTGTGATTTGTGGGGACCAGCAAAGGTCCAGACACATGGGGGTAAGAAATATTTCCTCTCTATTGTTGATGACTACAGTAGGAAGGTATGGACATTCTTACTAAAATCAAAGATGAAACTTTGACTAAATTTAAAGAATGGAAAGTATTGGTAGAAAATCAAACTAGTAACAAAGTAAAAGTCTTGAGAACTGATAATGGCTTAGAATTTTGTAATACTGAGTTTGATCAATACTGTACTAGTGAGGGTATCCTAAGACATAGGACTGTTAGAAACACCCCTCAACAGAATGGAGTTGCGGAAAGAATGAATAGAACCTTATTAGAAAAGATCAGATGTCTTTTATTTTCTTCCGAACTTCCGAGGGCCTTTTGGGGTGAAGCCCTCAATACTGCTACTCATTTGATTAACCTTAGCCCTAATAGTTCAGTTCAGTTTAAGACACCAGAGGAAATCTGGTCTGGTAGAGCTCATAAGCTTGCACACCTTAGAGTATTTGGCTGTGAAGCTTATGCTCACCAGTCCGTAGGTAAACTTGAACCGAGGTCAATCAAGTGTGTTTTCCTAGGATATCAAGAAGGGACAAAAGGGTATAGGTTATGGGAAAGGGAGTCACCTGGAGTCAAAGTCATAGTTAGTCGGGATGTTATATTCAATGAAATTTGTTTTCCTTGTAAATCTACTAACAACAATGCAGGTGCCTTAGAAAAGGATCTAGCAGATTTTGATCTTGCAGGTGGAGCTCAGATGCAGGTGGAGCCAGGGACATCAAGGACCGCTGAGCAAGTTGGTGACATGTCAGGCACGGAGACATCTGAGGACACCCAGCCCATGAGAAATAACCCGGAGGAAAACAGAAATGAAGTAGCAGATACAAGAACAAATTGAAGAGGACACAGTAGATCAAGTGGATCAAACTGAGCAGCATGATGAAACACCACAAGACACATTGGCCAACTACCAGCTAGCAAGAGACAGAAGTAGGAGGCAGGTAAGGCCTCCTACCAGGTATGATTACTCAACCAATGATTTGTATTTCTGTGCGTTAATAGCAAGTCATGAAATTAATGGGATTGAGTCTGCTAGCTTAGGGGATGCATTAAAGTCTACCCATAAACTTGAATGGGAGAGGCTATAGAAGAGAGATGTTTTCTCTTAGTACTAGACCTGAGGTGATTAAATAGAAAATGTACCTTGTGCTAATGCTATTGGTTCTGTGATGTATACCATGATTAGTACTAGACCTGACTTGTCATATGCTGTATCGGACATGAGTAGGTTTATGTCTAATCCAGGTGGAGCACACTGGAGTGCTTTACAATGGTTGTTAAGATACTTGAATACTGCTGTTGATTATGACTTATGTTTTAACCAATCTAACGCTTTAGATTTGGTAGGGTATGTTGATTCTGATTTTGCAGGTTACAGAGACTCAAGAAAGTCAACTACCGAAGCAGAGTATCATTTTGTGCGGAAAATTATCTCAAGCGGTAAGATTGAGATAAGAAGGTTCCAACTGAAGACAACCCATCGGACATGGGGACAAAGATTGTGGCTGCAACCAAACTCTCCACTGCATGAAGCTGTTGCAGGTGGGGGTTGGCTGACCTTGCAGCCGACATGAGCGGTGATGTGAGTAGGTGAGTTTGCTGTGCTATTTTTGACCTTAGTGTGTCCCTGTATACGGTTAGGAGTGATTAGTGTGTTTTGGCTTCAAGGTGGAGATTGTAAAATGTGAAGCCTTGTCATCCGTTGGATAAGGGACACGTGGCGCAATCCTTGCCGTTGTCCCAATTACATGTATTTGCTCATCCTATATAAAGGGCACTTAGGTTGAGTATTAGGAGGGAGTTTTCATTATTTGTATTCCCTTAATAATTGGCTAAGTGTTAAGCCTATTCCCTAGTCCAAGTTAGTGTAGTCTTCAATTGGGAATTTGAGAGATTGTCACTTTTAGAGATTAGGGTTCTTTGTGAGATTTGGGGAAATACAATTTGTAAACGGATTCAAGATTCCGTGTGTAATCTTGAAATTGCTTAGTGCAGCGAGCTCCCATTCCGGAGTTCAACGTGGATGTAGTCGGGAATCTTTCCGGCGAACCACGGTAAAAATCGTGCATTCTTGATTGATTGATTGACGAATATTGCGACAAAAACTTAACACAAACCATTGGCATCACGAAACAATTTGTTTATTATTTAATTTTGATTACATTCATGGGGCTAGGCAGCCATGATAACTTGGAAATTCAATGCAATTACTCATTTACTGATTCACTTTCTAGCTACTTTTAAAAAAAAATCTTTTCTGAATGATGCATCATAGTCTTATTTAACATCCCAATTAGGTTGGCACCTCAAGCAATATTAAATTTATTGGTGGATAAAAGGATAATATTATATACCTATTAATTGAACGGATATTATTGACATCCTTATTCTAAGGAAGGTAAAATATGGATCTGTATGGAGCCCATTATATTAGGACAACTACGAATATGAATATTAACATTCTCTGTTGCCATCCTTACTTGAAAGTA
>SKCR01013001.1:0-34508 GCA_019454045.1 Zanthoxylum bungeanum
CTTTCCTATCCTAGAAATTTTGTTTCAAAATTTCTTCATTGCTAGCACAACAAGGAGTCATTCAAGGTGTTAGGGAAACAAATCCTTGAGTTTGGAACACAAAGAGAAGGCTTGGAGCTCAACATTCATACAAAAGGATTCAAAAGTTTTTGAACTTCCAACATCCTACGAAACCGATCAATGTAAGTTTTTCCGCAACTTCGTTGAATATTCACACTAATTTCTACTTAGATGATCCTTGGCATATTCTAGGAACCTAACATGATTTACATAAGGACCCAGTAGCAAATTATATAAGCAACTGCCTATAATATAATGCAAAAGAGTTAAAGAGGAAACAAAAATCCCATCCAAAAGCAAAATCTTGTTTAATCCAGCACCACTCCACCGGTACCTAAGAGGAAAAATTCCCACGGATGTTTCTTTTTCATATATATACACATAAAAAAAAAAACTCCAATAAATCACAACACTTGGGTAAAATCTTCTGAATTTTTTGCACTAGAAAAGCTCAGTTCAGGGAGATGATTTCATGACAGTGAACCAAGGAGTAATCCGAAAGAGCTGTGGAAAGAGTTTCTAATCTTATAGCTGCAATATTTTTTAAATATACACATACGAAGAATCCCCTTCCCCTGAAAAGAACTCCACAACTCCATCTTGTACAATAATTCCCCATCTTTTAACATCCCTCCTAGTCATATAAAGGTAACTCCAAGATTTCAAATCCGTATCTTCTAACAAACATCAACTATCACATCAGCCCAACATCATATGAGCTATCCTACAAGGGTCTTGCTTCAAACAAATAAAACACGAAGGAATAAGACAGAGACATGAAATCAGAAATCAAAAGAACATATAACAAGTAACAATACTCAATTTCACTTCCATTGATTAGAAATCTAAACTAAATCTGTAAAATCGACACAGTATAAAATTCATTAAGCAATACCATGCCGGAGTGACGATGAACGGAATGGATTCTTCTATTGGAACCAGGCAACATCATCTTCGAAGCTATTAACTTCTCTACTCCCTTGATTAAAACAACAAAACAAAACAAACAAACAAAAATTAATAGACCTAAAAATACAAATTAATAAAATTTAGCGGATAAGTAAAACGAACTTAACCATAACGATCCCATCTT
The DNA here is from genome assembly GCA_019454045.1 of Zanthoxylum bungeanum. Lineage (NCBI taxonomy): Eukaryota > Viridiplantae > Streptophyta > Magnoliopsida > Sapindales > Rutaceae > Zanthoxylum > Zanthoxylum bungeanum. The sequence continues at coordinate 1,154 of SKCR01013001.1, forward strand.
TGCATTTAATTCCAATCACAGTCCTGCGAGTAAAGATTCAAATAATAATCAGATTATTAAGAATGAAGAATTTTTTATCAAAAAAAAAAAGAGTGAAAGAGAGAGTGAGCTACCCGCTGTTGTCGACGGCTTTCGCGGCGTATTCGATCTGGAAAACGCGGCCGTCGGGAGAGAATGTGGTCACCGACAGATCGTAGCCTGTACCTATGCTGCTCATTTTTGCTCTCTCTCTTCCTTTTTTTCCCCCCGATTCTGTTTCACTTTGAGAAAGCAAATTTCTGATTATGAGGAAAAAAAAATGTTGACGACTTTATTTTTAATTAATTAAAACATTAGTAATTTGGTAACAAATAATTTAATACTTAATTATTATATTTGAATTCGAGTTTATAGTATGTATTTCAATAAAAAAAAATGAATTAGATTGGGACTTTAAAAAAAATTAATTCAATTAAGAACAAAGCACTTCGCTAAAATAGTGGGAAAAAAAAACTTATTTCAAAAATATCATTTTACATAATAACGTAATTATTAAAGTTTTTTAAATATAATTTCTTTTAGAAAAAAAATTCTATTAATAAACCTTTTAAAATTAAAGTTTTTACCTCTATTAAAAACTGCAAACACGCACTAAAAATCATACTAAACATGCTAGTGGATAAAATCATTTTGCTTAGCTATTTGGACCAATTAATAGCAAAAAAAATATTTTGGACGATAATGTCCATCTACGGGAAAGGGTTGACTTCCATATAGTCATATTTTAATTATTGTCACTAGAGATTATTTATCTTGGCTGAGATGGATTATGATTTATTAATTCTAGTTCCATCCTCATGGTTTTAAGATAAAAATCATCTTGAATCATATATTTATTTTTAATTTATGATAAAAAAATATCTCAAATTCCTACATTTTTTTTTATTCGGCACAAAAAATCATTCACATCCAAGTTTAATACCCTCGGTGATATTTGAGACATGCTTATTTTTGTTTTCCGATGGAAAATGCCTTGATTTTTTTCACTATACACAAAATTTTCATTATTGATCATAGATTTCATTGTTACATTTTAGACTTGGTCATGGTTTGGTTCGGTTGCAGAATTGAATCGAATCGTCTGGTTCTACGGTTCCAGGAAGTTGAAATCGTAGAACCAGATCGAATTGAAAAAATCAGTTCAATCATTTATTTTTTTGGGGAAAATGTGGTTTGGTTCCGGTTCCGAACAGAACTGAACCAAACTAGACTGAACTTTAAGGTACGGTTCCAAATTATGTGGAATCGTAACGGAACCGAAATGGGTTTTGGTTCCATTATAAAATCAGTTACGGTTCCATCCAGTAAGGTTTCAGTTCAGTTTTGGTTCCGAACTGGAACCGTGGTCGGGCCTATTACATTTCTCAAATTATTTTTTATACACTTGATAAAAAAAAAAAGTAAATAAATAAAACGAAAATTTGTGAACATTATTTTAAGTTTTAACTCAGTGAACGCCAGATGTCGAATTTATGATCCGACAATAACTGAAAGCAAGTGAAATTTCCTCAAAACCAATGTCACTCTCCTTGTTATGCGTAACACAAAACTTTCAACCAATCAGAACTATTAGAAAGTCACAAATACTTGGCCCCGTAAAAATGAAAAGTAGTAACATCATTTCACGTATGAGGTAGGGTTCGAAATCTTACCTTGAGTTCCTGTGTTCGAATTCAGGGACTGCGTATCTTCAATTAAGATCGAAAATGATGATTTGACGATAAGATAATCATAAAAAAAAGTAACATCATTCCAGATTCCTCTGTTCATTCAATTCAATTCTGTTATCTGAAGCTACAAAGAAGAGAAGAATTGTGAGTAACAAGATTTTTGATAATGGCCGGAAGGATTGGGTTGATTGTGTCAGATTTTTTCTTGTCAATTATGTGGGTTTGGTCAAGTGTTTTGATCAAGATATTTGTGTATAGGATTCTGGGATTAGGACATGAACCGAGTGGTGAAGTAATTAAGTGTGGCTTATCATTAATCAGCATGTTTATGTATGCATTCTTGGGTAAGGTTACCAGAGGAGGGGCTTATAATCCATTAACAGTTTTGGCTTCTGCCATTTCTGGGGATTTCAGTAATTTTATCTTCACTGTTGGGGCTAGAATCCCTGCTCAGGTTTTGCTCTTTTGATGATTCTCTACCTTTTTGTTGTCTGGTCATTTAACCAACATTTGATTTGTAATTTGGGTCTGTTTGGGTGAAATGTTTAGTGAGTTTGCTAAGAAAACATGGGAAATTTGAGAGAACCTGGAAAATTTTGTCCCATTAATAAGATATTATTCTCTTTAGCGGTTTAAGACGCATCTTACTGGTTAAAAACAGCTCGGAAGCCCTAACCTCTCAGGATTGGCCCCTCCTAAAACGCACCTTGTTAATTAAAGATAATCATCACTAATAAGCACATTACCCACGTTCTTCCCAAGCGAAAGTGATGTCACATGAGTCCAAATATTCTATCCTATCAATTGTGCTCCACTTCGTACTCCACCAATCAAATTTGGACAACTAATATCTCTCATTAAATGAGAGAACTCTGACTTTAACACTCCACCAATCAAATTGGTCATTCTTGCACGCATTGACATGTTAATGTTGTAGGGGTTTCCCTTTATTGTTTGGTTTTTTTTAATCTTATTTCTCCAGGTAATTGGATCTATTACTGGGTTTAGGCTCATTCTCGAAACCTTTCCTGAGATAGGACATGGACCACGTTTGAAAGTTGACACCCATCACGGTGCTCTGACAGAAGGATTGCTGACATTTGCAATCGTTACCATCTCACTTTGGCTGGCAAGAAAACTCCAAGGGAGTTTCTTCAGGAAGACATGGATCTCAAGTGTCTCTAAGTTAGCTCTACGTATTCTTGGCTCTGATCTGACTGGTGGATGCATGAACCCATCCTCTGTAAGTAACAGTGATAGTTACTATATATTTTTTGTGACAATCCAACCCAACTAGTCCTCAAGATTTTATTCTTGACATAGGTCAAAGCCCGCTAAAAAAGAATCGAACTAGTTGAGGGGCTCAACAAATATAAGGACATCACCAAGACCTCCCCCAAACGATGTGGGACATCATGAGGACGTTGGACCCAAAGAAAATGGATTGTAATATCCCATGTCGGGAGAGATCTCGGTGATATCATTATATATGTTCAGTCCCCTCAACTAGTGGGAAGTATTTTGGGTGGGCTTGATCCCATACCAAGAACAAAATCGTGAGGGATTATGTCTTCGGAGTTGGGCTATCCTGAACCATCAAAACGGACAATATCTCACTATTTTTTTGTAATTTTTTTGGAGTCGCAACTTGTAGAAGTAGAACTAATGATCTTTGTTGGATTTTAAAATGTCTCAAAATCTGTAGGCGATGGGATGGGCTTATGCTAGTGGAGATCATATAACCAAGGAGCATGTAATTGTATATTGGCTTGCTCCAATCCTGGCAACTCTGCTCGCAGTATGGTCATTTAGTTGGTAGTAGTTCGGCTGCTAGCAGAAGAGAAAAAGGACTCGAAAGCTAAATCAGAATGATAAAATTTCACTTCCTTTTGATTGCAACTCTGCTGTATCATCAATCTGTATGTATCATGAATGCATTCCATTGAAAGAAGTTTGTTGTAGATTGAGCCTAATAGACTACATGGTCCTGGCTAAAATAAGACACCGTTTGATGTAGAGTTTGGTGAACTTATAAGTTAGCGTTTAAACGTTAATCCAATTACACAGTTAACGCTAACTTATAATTTAAAAAAATTATAATCTCACAAACCAAACAAAACTAGGTGGAGTCCGCTATATGAATTTTTACAAACCAAAACCCAACTAAATCTTGTATTTATTTTCTGGTAAAAAGGGTCAGTCAAGAATGGGACAAAATTACAGAATCATAATAGAAAGAACTTGTAATCTCTTCCATAAGACACGTTCTAGCAGAAGTACAAAATATTTGTGTTGAACAAATTTTCTCTCTTTTCAGAAACAACTATACCTAAATTCTACACTCAGAAATTAACAGTCACCACTCAGCCAAACTTACCATTCTCAGTCAAAATATGAACAAAGTTTTTTACAAATCAGTTTTTGTTCATAAAAAGAAAAGCAAAAATAAGACAATTAATACAACACGACATGACACGACACAATAGGAAAAGTTCAGAAGCTAGCATAATCCATAGTTCTGTTCAACGTTCTATGCTATCCGATATAGGCCCCATATAATTTACAAGTTAAATTACAATGGGCTTATCTGATCTTTTTCATCAGTTCCTTCAATTTCTCTACAATCAGAAGAAGATATTGTCTCAGTTTTGAAACATAATGATGAACAAAGGAATGAATGACTTTAGCTCTCTGCTTTTCAGTTCATTTACATAATTACATTGCCGATTTTTCTGCTTTCACTTCAATCAACTGCAAGTTAAACATTTCACCAAGCTCATCCATTCGCTGCAGACTGCGAAATGAAAACATTCTCGCACTGATCGATACACATTATCTGCTCAAACCTGAGGACATGTAAATGGTTTTATAAGTGGTGAAATTGATCATTGTACTGATTTGGTCTAAATAACATAACTATAACCAAAATAAACAAGAATCAAGTAACTACATGAGCAACATAAGCTAATTTTTCTTTGTATATTTAAAAACTGCAAAATTCAAAACTTGTGGACTACTTGTGTTGTGGAACAAGAAGATGAGATACTATATGATTCAAGACTTGTAGACTACAGTTTACCATTACTAATTGTCACTATCGACAATTTTCTTGAAAATTTAAATGATCAACTGCAATCACAGCAGATAAATTTGCAAAATCAAATGATTTGAACCAGTAGAATGATCCTAGAACTTTAACTATTGCATAAAATTGCCCAGTAAATATGCAATCTGACATTTGATCACTGAGTAGTAGCATATTACATCATTCAAACTTTTGTACTTTATGCTGTATATATCTTTCTTAACTTACTGTGGGATACTTTATGAAAAAAAAAAAAAATACAAGATAAAGGGTTACCTTCCACTCCCTAGTGTCAGTGACTCAGTGATATACTTGAAAGGGATCTACTAAGTCCTCTTATGACTTATCAATGGAGAACCGTTTAATATTTGGGTACCCGATCAGAAGGTAAGAAAAATGGATCAAATGCATCAGCACCGACCCCCTCCTTCTTCAATTTATCATCAATATCACTGTAATCCAAATTCTGCAAAATACTTGGAAGTCGGAGACCATTTTCCTTGCCATACTTACCTATTTCTATCTCGAATTTGTCTTGTGAAACCATGACGCCTTCATTAAACTCTGCTGCTCATCTTCCGTGACCCATGTTCTGAAATTGATCAGTGAAGGTGGGATCTTGGAGAAGAACAGTTCTTTAATATTCTTTACTATCCCCCTATTGAAGGGATTTTCCTTCTTGTCATACCGATATCGGAAATTTTCATAAGTTGTCTACAGAAAATCAAACACAAGAAAGGAAGATACACAATCAGTGAAAAAGATTATAACTTTAACAAAGCCAAAGTTTTCATTCATGCACACAAACACACATAAGCGAGGGCAAGCGAGACAGGAAGAGAAACACCATTAAGTATCATTCAGAGCAAAAATGATTACACAGTTATTGTAATTTCTGGTTATTGGTTTTAAACTACATAGGAGCATTTTGAAGAGTAAGCTCACCTGATTAGTGCATATTAGATGTTGTGAAATAACAATCACTCTTGGAAGTGTTTGAGAAAAAACCAAATTCGTATTATTACTACAAGAATAATACACAAGTTTTACACAAAGAAAACTAAATGAAAAACCTCACACTTCTCTCTATACAACTCTCACTCATTTGGGATACTATTAACACACTGCAATGGCCTCAATTTATAGGGCAAAAACGCGTGGACTGTTCACCCTTGATTTAAGGCAATCACCAAAAGGTTTTGTGTCTTCATGCAGAAATTTCTCCATGCCTAATTTCATGCTGAAGACTTGCTGGATCCACCAAAAGAAGTTTTGTTGCTTCTGATGATTGCTATCAAGCTGGATTCTACAATTCTCCCCCTCCAGCTGAATTTTGAAGCAATCGTCATCTGACAGCTATCCCGGTCATGTCTCTGCACAACTCTAGCTTGTCTCGAGTAACCACTTTCGTTAACATGTCCGCTGGATTCTCGTCTGTATGGATTTTCACTAATCTCAGCAGTTGTTGATCCATCACTTCGCGTATCCAGTGATAGCGAATATCAATGTGTTTCGTCCGGGAATGATACATTGAGTTTTTGCTCAAGTCCAGAGCACTCTGACTGTCACAATGTATCTTATATTCTGTCTGCTTGATCCCTAACTCTTGGAGAAACCGCTTTAGCCACAACATTTCTTTTCCTGCCTCAGCTATGGCAATGTACTCAGCCTCTGTTGTGGATAATGCAATACACACCTCTGCAATCTTGACTGCCATGACACAGCTCCCCCTGCAAAAGTGTAGATGAATCCTGATGTAGATTTCCTACCATCAAGATCTCCCGCCATATCTGAATCTGTATAGCCTTCCAAGATCGGATCAGCTCCCCCATAACACAGACGAAACTTCGTTGTACCTTTGAGGTACCTGAGAATCCATTTGACTGCCTCCCAGTGTTGTTTTTCCAGGGTTAGAGAGAAAACGGCTCACTACACCAACTGCGTGTGCAATATCTGGCCTGGTACATACCATTGCATACATTAGGCTTCCAACAGCTGAAGAATATGGTATTGCTGACATTTCCTCTATCTCTTTCTTGGATGAGGGGCACGAACTCTTGCTCAGTTTGAAATGGTGCGCTAGCGGAACGCTGACTGGTTTGGCTTTCTGTATATCGAACCTTCTGATTACCCGTTCAATATACCTCTCATGTGAAAGCCACAACTTCTTGTTCTGTTTGTCACGAACAATCTCCATTCCCAAAATCTGTTGAGCTGGTCCCAAGTCTTTCATGTTGAAAGCCTGGAGAGTTCCTTCTTCAGCTGGCTGATCTTCGCTGCTTCTTGTCCAACAATCAACATGTCATCTACATACAGTAGAAGAGCAACGAAATTTCCATCTGGAAACCTCTGAATGTATACACACTGATCTGCTGCAGTTCTTTTGTAGCCTTGACCCACCATGAATGAGTCGAACTTCTTGTACCACTGCCTCGGTGCTTGTTTGAGCCCGTACAAGCTCTTTTTCAGCTTGCAAACAAGGTTTTCTTTACCTGAAACCTCAAATCCTTCTGGCTGCTCCATGTACATTTCTTCATTCAGATCACCATGAAGAAATGCTGTTTTGACATCCATCTGTTCAAGCTCCAAGTTCAATCTGGCTACCAATCCTAGGATAACTCGGATTGAAGCCATCTTTACCACCGGTGAAAAAATCTCATCAAAGTCAATCCCATTTTTCTATAGGAATCCTTTGACCACTAGCCGAGCTTTGTGTTTCACCACTTTTCCGCTGCCATCTTTCTTGAGCTTGAACACCCATTTGTTCTTCAGTGCCTTCATTCCATGTGGGAGCTTGACTATCTCATAAGTGTTGTTTTTCTGCAGAGATTCCATCTCATCCTGCATTGCGTGCAGCCATTTGTCTTTGTCCTTATGAGATACTGCTTCGTTGAACCGAAAGTCCACCAACAAACCAGACTGCTAAAAAGCAGTATATAATGGAGCAACTGATAGTATATTGTCTCTCATGATGCTCCATAAATCACCCTTTTCGCGGAGAATGTTAATCCAAGAGAATACAAAGACATAAAGGCACAAGAAGGTTGAGACGATATAAAGCATATGAAGGACAAATATTGCGCGGCAAGCAATAGAATAGCGGTTAGCATCTTGCAACAGATTAAAACACCACAGAAACATGTGAATCAGATTTTTTAGAATTGGTTGCACAAGTATACTTACAAATCCAATGCATTGTCCCACCAATGGACATGTGTTGGGGTTGGTGCTCCGAGTGCCAATCCGGATCGTATTTATGTCTGATTCATAAATACAGACTTTCAATTTTCCATAATATTACCAATTTTACTGGTAGCACCCTTGTCTTTATACACTTATTCGATCTAATCTCGATTAGATTGAAACTGAATCTGATTTAGTGATACATGTATATTAGACAAAGACCCTAGGATTTACAATATAGTGCGCAGTTACAACGTAGTTTGTAATTGACATTGGGAAGCGCACTATTAGTTGTATATCCTTAAATAAAGTTCCTGGTCAAGATTTACTAACACGGGTCGGTTAGTAAAATCCACTGAGACTAGTACATGTCGTATATCGTGACTTGGTCCGATGGTTTATCCCAGTGAACCATGAGTCTCGGGAGACTCGTATAGACATGTAGGTGTTTATTTGATAAGACACTGAACGACTCACGGAAGGTTTCCTAATAGATGGTACACCAACGTCAATAGGAACCTTCTCGAGTTGAGCGAGCATAGTGGTCCTTCGACTTGAGATACCACAGTGGGATATATGAGTTATCCTCCACACTTTGATGGCAGTCACGTCAACGATTTATTCATGATCAGACCTCCGCCTGTTCGTTGGGTGTGGACTGATGCTCATGATATCCAGTGTGTATCAAGATAGGATCCGTCAGTCCTGTGTACAGGGCATAGGCATCCTCACGTGTTTACGATCTAGTAAATCCATGGCCGTGGTATAACGTCGGAAACCAGTTCCGAGTGTTATTTCGTGATCGTAAATTGAAAGTCGACTGTATTATACCGAACAGATTTGACGTTCTCAGCTATATCTCAGGTATAATACGGATGGCCTGTGACGGAGGGATTATACGTATGCTATGACCTCGACTTGTATAGTTTAGCGAGATTATCCGTGGTCGTCATAATTCATGAGTGGGTGAATTATGGACACGAAATTGAATTTCGTGACGGATAAACCTAAACTTAGAGAGTCCCACAATATGAAGTGTACTCGTTGAGCACTTGGGCAACTCGATATGAATAATACGGATTATTCATAATACTTTACCGGATTAAGTGAGTTAATTTGGATCGTTTAATCGGTTAAATGATAACACATGTTTTAAGGGATTTTGTCCGCTAATAATTATTGTGTATTTGTATTTGATACATAATACGATTAGATACACATTAATTATTTGTCAAATGAAATTTTGACAAATGTCACTTCTGTATGTATTTTATTTAAGGTAAATAAAATACACTTGGATTAGTAATTAAATTATATATGTTTCATAATTGTTATGGAATACATGTTTAATTACTATAGGTTACACATGACATTAAAATAAAGGATAAAGTGTTGAATTTTGAATTTTTACTACTACTTTGACTTTATTTTAATTTAATTGAATGATTTACATATGTGATCAAGGTTATCACACTTGTTTATTATTTATTGGTAACTAGTGATATGTGTTATTAATATGATTTTTGATCAAATAAATTATTTTTTTTAAGGACAAAATTGCCCTTATTGTGTCGGCAATACATAAATGAGATGAGGAAATTGTTTTCATCATCTTAATCAAGTCCATCACTGCCGAAACAAAATAGAAATCAGGCCCTAGGTTTTGCTTTGACGAAACCATGGAGAGAAATGAAGGAAATCAAAGAAAATGGCTTAGGAAATAAGGATCAAAGGTAAATCTTTCACACCCTAAGCCTAAGAAAATTTGTTTCTTGTTTCCTTGATATTCTAGAAATGTTCTAGGATTCTTTTATTTCTATAATTGGGGTTTTTGTTTTGGATGGATGGAATTGGAAGCTATAGGCATGTGTGAGGTTGAATTGGTAGATATTAAAGTAATATTAAGCCAATTTGTTGAAATTATTGTTGGACAATAAGTTGCCATTCTAGAGTGTAAAAGCCACTCATTTTATACCTAGAATTGTTCTAGAGTGATTCATATATGTGGTGACTTGATTTGGTGTTAAGATTAATTGATTTAGTCTTGTAAAATTGGATTTAAAGCATGTAAATGGACTGTTTTACTGCCCAGATCAGATCTGGAATATCTGACGATTTGTTGATGAAAATAATGTCTTATGAATGTTATGGATGTATTTTGGGAGTTGGCAAAATTGCCGAAAAGTGTTTCCGACTTGAAATAAGCGAAAACGGCCAAAAACTGTGTTACCACGGGTGGATTTTGAGCCAACCGGGTGACGGCTGTGAAAACAGTGATTCCGTCACTGTTTGGGCAGCCCGTGAACTGCCCCGACACTATTGGAGCTGACCTGGGCAGTTTCCATAATTGTCGGGTAGGCGGTTCGATCAAAAACGCGTTTTAGGCAATTTTGCGGAAAAACAGTTTTCGTAAAAGTTTCGCGAGTTTTCAACTTATTTATGTTAATATTCGATATTAAATAAATTGGTTTAGGTGATATATGAATAAATTATTCATATTAGATATTGAGTAATTTATTCGGTATTTTGAAAAAGTTTTAAAATACGATATCGCCCGGACCCGCGCTTCCGCTGCGCCCCGACCCTAAAACCCCAACAAAAATGGTATCAGAGCGGGTCTGATGCTTCATCCATTACATTTTTCATGCTTGATATATGATATTTAATCCAATTTATTGCTCGCACATGCATGTAATCTAGATATGTTTCTTTACTTTTCAGTTTTACGCTAACGGAAAATGTAACGAAATTTAATAGTTAAATTAAGTTATATTTTCTATAGGTAGAATTGAAATGTTTAGAAAATGATTTAGATTAAAATTCTGCATTGGATGTAGATTATAAATTTCGTAGGAAAATCTCCGCTTTTAAATATGGCTGTAAAGTAACCTGTATTGGATTCATGTTTCTTGGTCCTCCTTGTCAGTACGGATGCAAATGATTTCCTGATGCTATAGCTGTATCGTGCCAAAGCTGTGCAGTTATGGTTGATGGTAGTTCATTTGTGCCGGTAGAACTTATATGATAAGAGACAAATTCAAGTGAAAATCGAAATCCTGAACGTGCCAAAGCTGCCAGGACTACACCGGTAGCTTGAGTTTGTCATTGACAAGTGTAGCCTTGATACGCCTCCCTGTGAACGTGCCAAAGCTGTCACAGCGAGAAACGGTCAGGACCGAAATCAGGAGTCACTAGTGAGTGATTGACAAAGAGTTGTCTACCTAATGAATATACGTAGGCGAGAACGTGCCAAAGCTGTGAGTCGAAATATATTCATGGGATCCTACTCTCACTATGGAATTCGATTTAATTATTGAATTCCCGTTGTCCGTTGGGGATTACAGTATTACGTAAATTAGTGGGAGACACTGCTGAGTTTAAAATCCATAACTTAGGCAGTGCGTAATTTTATGGAATTTACTGCTTTCGTGTTTCTTTTATTCTATATTGTTTATAGATTTATACTTCTAATCCACTGCATTTATATTTCTTGAATATATATTTTCTGACATTACTTATGGTTGCGTAGTTCTAGAATAGGTTCTAGAAAGACAGTAGACTTATATTGTTAGATTAGTTGAAACCATCGGGAACTGTTGTTCCGATTTTCTTGAAAATCAAGATGGTTTGTGACTTAGTTTCTAAGTCACGATAGGTAATCTAAATAGATATCTAGTTTATGATATAATATTCTAGTTAGAATGTTTCTTATGCAGTAAGAATTGACATGAATCAGTTCATGTCTCGAGATTCTTGACTGGCATTAAGAAAAACCCTTAAGTATTTGTTTATTTTATAATGACGTTTCTTGGCTTTAGCGACTTTTAGGAGTCATGTGTTTGACACGGTTGCTAATCAATTATTTGCAATCGTTGTAAATAATTGAATGTAAATTATAAAGCTTAGGAAATGAGATATGTATAGTTGTGTATAGGATATCGATTCTCGAAATACGACAACTGTAGGTATTGGATACCGGATCTCCCGTCTAGTTATTTAAAAATATTTAATAACTGTTTTGATATTTGATATCGGAACTTGTGACTATTGGATAGTTACTTGTTCTGTATAAACAGTTGTTACATATTTTATATAACTAGTAGTGTCATTGATGAAAGAACATTAAGAAAAATATTCGGTAAAATAAATAACTTAGAACTGTGCGTTATGAGATTTTATCATAAAAGCATTAGATGCTCGTTCTTTCTTATGGTAAATGATGGTCTGATATGAGATCAAACCACATATCCTTTTCCATTTAATGAATATTGTATTCAGGAAGTGATTAAATCTCATTTAACAAATGATTGTCATTGGACCACCGATTTATTAGACTAATACATTGGATGTATGTAGTTTAATAAATTAGAAATTACCTTAAGATAGTTTTCTATGCTCCGTAACTTAGTTAATGATTTGTCATGACTTAGTTACGTGTTTCTAGTAGAGAACATGTTGAACGTCTTTAACTGTTCAAAGACTTTCATTATGTCTCTGATGAAACGTAAATAGAATATTTTAAATGGTTCTAATATATTCTATTTGAAGTGTTGAAAACTATAAATTCATCGTGAGTCTTTGAATTGTTCAAAGATGTTTGATATGATCAAATATGTGAATTTAAGGCAATTAGTTCTATAGTTATTTAATGAATATGATTTTTACTCAATATTAAACTTTCGCGATTCAATTTTGATGGAATTGGTCAGTGGAAGTAATCGAATCTTATATGATTTGATTCGTTGATATTGAGAGTTACCGAATTAATTTTCAATACTCTTGGGGTTATGCTCCAGTAACACTAATTCACTCTTTAATTTAGGTTCCATTCGATTCTACAGGTACATATGATATGTATAGTATAAAATTCGAATCTTGAAAAGTTTGAGATTTGAAACTTTCTTTGTATAATAGTTATATAATTGAATACTTGTGCCTCAGAGGTGCGAGTGAAAGGTTTATCATTTATTCTATTTAATAGAATATTGTATTCTATTTGATAGAATATCTTTTCTATTATCCCGAGTAATAAATTAAATATTACTTGTATGTTAACATTGGATGTTGACGATTGCAGAAAGAATTTGACTTAGTGAAGTCAAATGTGAGAATGATAAACTGTAATGGAACTGTGTAATTAATAAGATGAAAAGACTCTTAGACAACTTCCGTATAAGTTTAATAGGATGTCAGAATCATTTACAAAGTATCTGATACTTAATGGTTCTTATGTTTTCTTATCGAAGAAAATTATCCTATAACTTATAGTGGGAGCGATATTTGATATCGATTTCAGAAATTACCATTGAACCATAGATCTAAGATTTTTCATCGCTTACGACGATCAAGTTTAGAACTTGATTAGGCTTTCGTTATGAATAGTTCATAAAATGTGCAAATTGTTTGCGCAGCAAAAGCGAAGTAGGCTTGATAAAGGTTTGACCTTTATAGTATGACAGTGAGTAGGTTATACTCAGTATCTATTGTAGACTCTGAGAAACCTGTCTCTAGTTACACTAATTGAATAATTAATGATCTGTTGGTTAATGTCGATATTAAACTGTATTTTGGCTAAAGAATGCAAAGTGGCGTTCTTGAGTGATTTCTTCGAATGAGAGATCCGTCGTGATTTCTTTATTTGAAGAATTCATTCTAGAATGGCCCTAGAGTTTGTATTATGCTAAGATCACAGTTTGATATATAGCTTATGCAGCCTATTGTAGACTCAGATAAGCTTTCCGAAAATTCGTGCGCTCTGTTTTTGATATTAGTCAGATTGTCTGGTTTTATCGAAGTATAGAGAATACGTATTTGTCAGCAGGGTCAGTGGGAGCGTACAAATTTCTTTCTAGTATTATATATCCTAAGTCTTCTTCTCTCCGTGGAAGCAGTGGGAGCAGTCTCCATTATAGTTGATATAAAGTTTTATATAAGATATAAAACTGAGAGACTTGTGAAATACTCTCATTAGTCGCGTATTAGATATGATCTAATAAAGGACACAGCAAGACTATTTGTATGACAGTTAGTACAACTGTTTGACAGTTAACGTGTCTTTTATATATATAGTATTCATCTTTCGTAAAGGATGATTCATTTGTCGAAATAGAGATTGATTAGAATATCTAGTCAATCCTATGCATCATTGGATGATAGCGTAATGAATGCTATATTATATGCGATTAAAGATATCAATTTAATCGTAATTGTTACGAGTTATTTTGATATGTTATAGACTATATGATGAGTCTTGGAACAAGTTCTTTGTTATCTATGAGATACTAAGAACGAGTTTCATGTTCATGGAGAATTTAGTCAGCAACCATAAGGTCATATTAGTTTTGATTCTAATTATGACATTAGATGGTCTATGTCATATAAAGTCAGAAAAGATACAGTGGGAGTGTCACCGTTGGTTCTACTGAATTAGTGGAATCAGTTGCAACTTATGAAGTATTTACTTATGAAGTTGCAAAGTGACCTCAATGATTAGAAGTGTTGATATTAGTTTTGTGCTTGCGGTTGTCTGCAAAGTATTTGGATTTGATCTCTAAATACATAGACAACTCAGTAGCTATAGCACAATACTGATATAGCATCTGAGTCATATTGATGTGGAATTTGGATTCTACAAAATATGAATGATGTTAGCTTAGGAAAACGGTTAGGTTTGTTTGACAGACTCGATTTGTTAAAGCATGCTTACTTGTTCTTGCCTACCTCTTGAGTGCTGGTGAGCTCTTGAGGACCATGAGTATACGATACACATTGAGATGAGTATATGATACCATGGATTGACACTAGAGCAAGTGGGAGAAATTGTTGGGGTTGGTGCTCCGAGTGCCAATCCGGATCGTATTTATGTCTGATTCATAAATACAGACAGTTCAATTTTCCATAATATTACCAATTTTACTGGTAGCACCCTTGTCTTTATACACTTATTCGATCTAATCTCGATTAGATTGAAACTGAATCTGATTTAGTGATACGTGTATATTAGACAAAGACCCTAGGATTTACAATATAGTGCGCAGTTACAACGTAGTTTGTAATTGACATTGGGAAGCGCACTATTAGTTGTATATCCTTAAATAAAGTTCCTGGTCAAGATTTACTAACACGGGTCGGTTAGTAAAATCCACTGAGACTAGTACATGTCGTATATCGTGACTTGGTCCGATAGTTTGTCCCAGTGAACCATGAGTATCGGGAGACTCGTATAGACATGTATGTGTTTATTTGATAAACACTGAACGACTCACGGAAGGTTTCCTAATAGATGGTACACCAACGTCAATAGGAACCTTCTCGAGTTGAGCGAGCATAGTGGTCCTTCGACTTGATACCACAGTGGGATATATGAGTTATCCTCCACACTTTGATGGCAGTCACGTCAACGATTTATTCATGATCAGACCTCCGCCTGTTCGTTGGGTTGGACTGATGCTCATGATATCCAGTGTGTATCAAGATAGGATCCGTCAGTCCTTGTACAGGGCATAGGCATCCTCACGTGTTTACATCTAGTAAATCCATGGCCGTGGTAAACGTCGGAAACCATTCCGAGTGTTTTTCGTGATCGTAAATTGAAAGTCGACTGTATTATACCGAACAGATTTGACGTTCTCAGCTATATCTCAGGTATAATACGGATGGCCTGTGACGGAGGGATTATACGTATGCTATGACCTCGACTTGTATAGTTTAGCGAGATTATCCGTGGTCGTCATAATTCATGAGTGGGTGAATTATGGACACGAAATTGAATTTCGTGACGGATAAACCTAAACTTAGAGAGTCCCACAATATGAAGTGTACTCGTTGAGCACTTGGCAACTCGATATGAATAATACGGATTATTCATAATACTTTACCGTTAGATTAAGTGAGTTAATTTGGATCGTTTAATCGGTTAAATGATAACACATGTTTTAAGGGATTTTGTCCGCTAATAATTATTGTGTATTTGTATTTGATACATAATACGATTAGATACACATTAATTATTTGTCAAATGAAATTTTGACAAATGTCACTTCTGTATGTATTTTATTTAAGGTAAATAAAATACACTTGGATTAGTAATTAAATTATATATGTTTCATAATTGTTATGGAATACATGTTTAATTACTATAGGTTACACATGACATTAAAATAAAGGATAAAGTGTTGAATTTTGAATTTTTACTACTTTGACTTTATTTTAATTTAATTGAATGATTTACATATGTGATCAAGGTTATCACACTTGTTTATTATTTATTGGTAACTAGTGATATGTGTTATTAATATGATTTTTGATCAAATAAATTATTTTTTTTAAGGACAAAATTGCCCTTATTGTGTCGGCAATACATAAATGAGATGAGGAAATTGTTTTCATCATCTTAATCAAGTCCATCACTGCCGAAACAAATAGAAATCAGGCCCTAGGTTTTGCTTTGACGAAACCATGGAGAGAAATGAAGGAAATCAAAGAAAATGGCTTAGGAAATAAGGATCAAAGGTAAATCTTTCACACCCTAAGCCTAAGAAAATTTGTTTCTTGTTTCCTTGATATTCTAGAAATGTTCTAGGATTCTTTTATTTCTATAATTGGGGTTTTTGTTTTGGATGGATGGAATTGGAAGCTATAGGCATGTGTGAGGTTGAATTGGTAGATTAAAAGTAATATTAAGCCAATTTGTTGAAATTATTGTTGGACAATAAGTTGCCATTCTAGAGTGTAAAAGCCACTCATTTTATACCTAGAATTGTTCTAGAGTGATTCATATATGTGTGACTTGATTTGGTGTTAAGATTAATTGATTTAGTCTTGTAAAAATTGGATTTAAAGCATGTAAATGGACTGTTTTACTGCCCAGATCAGATCTGGAATATCTGACGATTTGTTGATGAAAATAATGTCTTATGAATGTTATGGATGTATTTTGGGAGTTGGCAAAATTGCCGAAAAGTGTTTCCGACTTGAAATAAGCGAAAACGGCCAAAAACTGTGTTACCGGGTGGATTTTGAGCCAACCGGGTGACGGCTGTGAAAACAGTGATTCCGTCACTGTTTGGGCAGCCCGTGAACTGCCCCGACACTATTGGAGCTGACCTGGGCAGTTTCCATAATTGTCGGGTAGGCGGTTCGATCAAAAACGCGTTTTAGGCAATTTTGCGGAAAAACAGTTTTCGTAAAAGTTTCGCGAGTTTTCAACTTATTTATGTAATATTCGATATTAAATAAATTGGTTTAGGTGATATATGAATAAATTATTCATATTAGATTGAGTAATTATTCGGTATTTTGAAAAAGTTTTAAAATACGATATCGCCCGGACCCGCGCTTCCGCTGCGCCCCGACCCTAAAACCCCAACAAAAATGGTATCAGAGCGGGTCTAAGGGTGCGTTTTGATTCAAGATCCCATTAACTGAGGATGCTTTTGGAATATCATTGCTTCTCATAAGACTTTGTTTTAAAACGGTTGTACTCGCAATACTGCAGCATGTTTCTCTTCCTTACAAAATGTCATTTACAAAGCATAAATCTGTCAAATGGTTTAGCCATAACTTGCTGATTGCTATTCTTACTCAATAGACCAGAATTAATGATTCTTTTCTACTACACAATTGTTTTATCCACGAAAGGCGACATGACCTTCCATGCTATTGATCAAGATTTGCATTGATCTCCATCTTTATTTTTTTTGAAATCGTTTGGAAATCTCACAGCCAAATCACCCCTTCCGGACTTAAGTGGAGCAGGAAAAACCTTGACTGTCCTAGACTATTACAAGAAACGCACTCCTTGAATTCGAACCTGGGACCTCAAGCTGAGATCCTGACGTGACGTATCCAGAAATTTCAGTCAGTGGGGGCTAAATTTTTTCCTTACCAAAATAATATATAATGAATTCATACATATTTTTTGAAATTATAGGATGATCCCTATACTTTTGAAAATTATGAAATAGCCCATAGTTTTTAAACTTATAAATTAACCTAAAATTTTCAGAATTATATTTTTATCCATAATTTTTAAAAATACCAATTTATCCTAAAATTTAAATAAAAATTTATTTTTAAAATTATGTATTTTAAGTTTATGTAGTATATTATATACTAAATTTCCGCTAATTTATTGTAGATTTAATCAATTTTTTAATTAAATTATTAAAAGCCTAGTGCTAAAACGCAATATTTGTGCTTTGAACAACTATAAATAAAAAATAATTATATACAAAATAATTATATTTATATTAGTATGTGAATATTTTACACATAACAACTATACACAATGTGGTTTAGTAAAAGAATCACTACAAATATATCAATAAATTTGAAGATTAATAACCAAACCTAAGTATAAATATAGTTATTTTTATTTAAATGTAATGAAATCTATATTCTTTTGCAAATGGAAAAACACATAAATGAGTGGATTTAAAATGAAAAATAGTCAATTATCTATACACATACAAATTAAATATAATTATTTTAGATATGTTTAAGAAATAAGATTGATGCAAAAATATATTGGAATTTTTTTAACTAATTTGGGCTTGGGCCTACATATTATATTAAAAAAATACAATTCAAAAAATTAATAAATAATGTATTTATGTGTGTTGTTCAATTATTTAGATTTTCTAATATAGTTGCCCCCACTGGGCACCAAGTGGCTCCGCCACTGAATCCTGAGCCCTACACCATCAAGTCATGCTGCATGCTATTATTTATAATATCCATGTTTGTTGAGATACAATCTGTTTGCATGCTGTTTGCTCTTATAACATTTTCTAGTTTCTTGAGATTCAAATTTATGTAATAAAGGTGAAAAGGCATCCTCAAATTGAAGTTGCAAACTCTAACTTGAACCTGATGGTCAGAGTCTCTGTCTTCCACATGCTGCTTGCTTTAAACAAGATCTCTGCCACTAATGTAAAATTATTAGAACTACATGATATTGCCAGTAATGTGCTGTGTTGCATGCACCAAAGCTTGTATATTTTTCTTTTTCTTTTTTTTTTTTCCAAATCCTTAATGACCTTTAAATGATCAAAACAGATTAAAAAATAATATGAAACGGTCAAATTTACACCAGCTAATTTGTACCACGTTATTCCAAGTAAATGTTAAATACACACCAACCACAATATTACACATTTTGCATGTCAATTTACCTAAACGTTAAATGCTCCCCATGATTGATGATGTTGATGGGGATTTCTGCAGCTAAAGTATTTGGACAGCTCAGCAAGGGGTAAAAGAGAGAATTCTCCCCATCCGGAGGATCAGTGATCAGAGGGTATATGTTGTTCTTCAAACCAGCGTGGAGCTCGGGTCCAGTTTTCTCGGGATGACCGACCAGAGAACACGACATGGACCAGATTTCAGAGACCGACAACATCAGAGCCGGGGCCAACCACAGTAGACCGGCAGCTCGGCTTGGTTTTACTTTACCTCCCATAAACGGTTGATGAGTTCGGATATTTTGGTTCAGGACGGTATCAGTTTGGGAAGCTCGACAGATCACTTGGCCTACCTCTTGAAGACCGACGTGAGATCAGAGTTGTTGGATTTTCCCTCCGACACGTGTCACGGCTCGAGAGCTCTTTACAGGCTGGCATCATTATTGTTGCGTGTGGCAGTGGAGAATACAGAGTGATGTGACAGGCCGTCAGGCGGCAGGTTTACTTTCGGCGACAACAGTCCTTGGGCAAAGAGCCTGTCAATCAGTCGGAGACCACGCAGGAAACGTCATAAAGCTAGAGGAACAGTGTTGTAATTCTCTGAGTATATAAAGAGAAGTTAAATCCATTTGTAGAGGGCCAAATTAGTAACCAAAAAACTTGTAAAAAAATAAAGGATGAGTACTAATTGTATAAACATGAAAGGCAAACAGCTCGGTTTTGGTCTAGACCTCACTCCAAACAGGTCAGCCGAGTTAGTTTCGGTAATAAAACAACCCCCACCATTTTATGCCCGTGGACGTAGGCTGGACTCGCTCCGCCGAACCACGTTAAGACTCTCTTGTCGATCTGTGTGTTTTCTCCGCTCTTTTACTATATTTGTCTTTGGTCTCCCCATAACCAAAAAAATTCATAGTTGGAGGAGGATTTGTCTCGGGAGGGTTATCTCGAAACTACCCCTGGGACGAAAATCATCCGTCAACAGTTGGCGCCGTCTGTGGGAAGTGTTAACAAAAAGCAACTTGCATAGTAAGACGATGGTAAAATGTGGAAACCATGGGTTGTTGGAGAGTTCAGCAGCAGAATGAATGAAAGGGGAAAGAAATGGGAAGAAACTGGTCAGAACGGGAAGAGTAAAGGGTTCGCAAGAGGAATGAAGGTTGACAACAAAAGCGTTCCTTCTTTGAGTTGTAGAATGGAATGTAAAATGGGTAGCCAACGATCACCCATTAGAGCTGAGTTGCAGAATGGAATGTAACGTTGTGGATAGGTGACGTCCGTTGGCAGAAGCTGAACCAGTCCCTCCAGGAGCAGGTGCCATACTTGCCCGGCCTGCCGGAGTCCTCAGTTTCACAGGTTGCCAGTGCTGAAGGATCGGCCAGGGAACTAGTCGGCCAAGGGCAGAGGACAACGTCCATCAGGCCCCCCCTTAATTGGTGTGGTGGTCTCTCCCAATGAGAGAAAATGAGAAAGGCCTCAGGGGGAACCACCAGAAGCCGCGGGTTCTCGGCCAAGCTCCAGAGTTATTCCGAGATGTTTATGGAGCGTTCGACGCGAAGGATTCTTGTCAGCACGGTCTGGAAGCAAGCTCGAAAGGATCTGAAGAAGCTCAGACTGAAAGATGCGTCGGACAATGACCAGAAGCAATTGTAAAAGCCTCTATTAAAATGACCCGCAAAGAGTTGTAAGAAGGGCAGCATGTCCCTTGAATATGAATACAACTCTCCTTTTTTTTTTAAGAAACTTGTCTATTTTACTTGTTTGTTAATCAAATGAGGAAGTTATTTTCAATATTCTTGGGATGTGCTCGATGCAAAGGGGTGATCGGTAGTCGGGAAGGGCACCAAGCCTGTGGCATGCCAATCTCGGGTGTCCTTATCAAACCCTCGGGTGGAAGTGTTTCGACCTGACTATCTTCACCTTTGAGGATCCAAAACGCGTCAAAGGATGAGGTACATGTGGGAAAAGCGCGAACCCCTCGTGGCACGCCAATCTCGGATGTCATTATCAAACCCTCGAGGCCAGAGCGTTACTACCCCATGACTCGCATCTTTGAGAGCACCTCGGGTAAACCGGACCCAGGGAGGTTTCTTCCCCTGCGAGTCGGCTGGTGAGTCACGTTGAGAACTATCAGACCACCTGGCTTGGGTTTGGCCGAATGACCCCATTGATTGCAGGAGTATCGGCTAAACCGGACCCAGTGAGGTTTCTTCCCCTGCGAGTCGGCTAATGAGTCCCGTTGAGAACCACCTAAGGGATGGCGCACACGGGGTGCCTCTTTCCCCGTGGGGTATCTACCTGACCACCTCGGATCAGGAGAAGCATGGCATGGGAGGTTTCTGCCCTCATAGCACTTACAGGCTCTAGAGCCGCCCATCATGAGGAGGTTTCTGCCCTCAGGGTCTTGGTTGCTCATCGATCTGTAGCCCGACTAGCCGGGACGCTGAGTTGTAAGGTTCAGAATTGTGTTTTGGGAGACACTAGGCAGGACACTACCTCGGGGCACCCGAGTTGTTATTCTTTTCGGATTTGTGCGGAGTATGTGCTAAGTCACCTCCATTTTGCTAATTTTATTTTGCTCCATTTTTATTTTTCGCTGATGCCCAGCAAGTGGACGCCCGCGTCGGGATCCGCAGAGCCTCAGAGGTTGAAAAAATTTTCCCTCGTGTAAGTCTCAGATGTTCCACCAGCTCTGGGCTGGATTCGTTCCACCGAGTCTCTATTGTTCCACCAGCTCGGGGCTGGATTCGTTCCGCCGAGTCTGTATTATTCCACCAGCTCGGCGCTGGATTCGTTCCGCCGAGTCTGTATTGTTCCACCAGCTCAGGCTAAATTTGTTCCGCTGAGTCTGTATTGTTCCACCAGCTCGGGGTTGGATTCGTTCCGCCGAGTCTGTATTGTTCCACCAGCTCGGGGCTGGATTCGTTCCGCCGAGTTTGTATTGTTCCACTAGCTCGGGGCTGGATTCGTTCCGCCGAGTCTGTTATGTTCCACCAGCTCGGGGCTGGATTCGTTCCACCGAGGCCTTACCGTTCCATCATCTCGGGGTCGGGCTACATCCCACCGAGTCCATCTTATTGGTCTGGGGACGTAATATTCCCACAGAGCCAAGTGTTCTTCTCAGCTCGGGGTCGAGCTACATCCCACCGAGTCCATCTCATTGGTCTGGGGACGTAACATTCCCCCAGAGCCAAGTGTTCTTCTCAGCTAGGAGTCGGGCTGCATCCCACCGAGTCCATCTCATTGGTCTGGGGAGGTAACATTCCCCCAAAGCCAAGTGTTCTTCTCAGCTCGAGGTCGGGCTACATCCCACCGAGTCTATCTAATTATTCTGGGGACGTAACATTCCCCCAGGGCCAAGTGTTCTTCTCAGCTCGGGGTCGGGTTACGTCCCACCGAATGTATTTGATTCCGGCTCGGGGACAGACTATCCCCTCGTGGCCAGACTCGAATTGGTCGGGTACGAGATCACTTCCGGATTCGGGAAAACACGTTAGAAAGTTCGAAGTGTTGAAGGCAAGAAGTAAAGAAAAGAGCTACAATTGTTATTGCAAAAAGAAGTATATTGTTTGAAAGTACATAGGGCCATCTTCGGGTCACCCTCATTCATCAGCCCACGCAAGGGCAATTGTCTCTTCTTCAGCAGGCCCAGATGGATGACTGTCGGGCACGGGCTCGGCAAGGAGGACTTCAACTTCGGCCTGGGAGGCAGGAGGGGCTTCGGTGGCTTCAGCTTCAGGGGCAGGAGCGAATGCCTCAAGCGGGACCTCCTCATGGGGCCGTGGACACAGGCACGACTGAAATAGGCTATGGGTCCTGGATTTCCTTCGAGGGGAGGGCAAGCGATTCCCGGGCCTCATCATCAGAAAGTTCCCATTTGCATAAGCGGATGGCTACGTGGATTGGTTCCATGTTAACCTCAGGCATTAGGATTGGGACAATCTCGGCGCAGTAGCCGATCCCCTTTAGCTGAGCGCTCTCCAGCTTGCCCTCCAGTTCAGCCTCTCTCTTTTCCAGCTCGGCCTCTTTCTTTTTCAGCTCCTCTCGAGCCCGATCTCTTTCTTCAGTCATTTTCTTGAGTTTGGAGTCAGAACTGGCCGCCTCCCACCTCAAGTGTTTATTCTCGGCCTCGGTCTCCTCTGTGTTCTTCTTGGTCATGCCTGAGGCATTCCGGAAAGATTCATTCAGTTTAAGGGCTTCTGCCGCGATCCCCTCCAAAGACTTTATTTTTTCATCTCTTTTGGCCAGCTCGGCCTCCATTTCTGAAAGTTGGCTTTGGAAGCCTCATCACCTGGCCCCCTTCAGACAAAGGCTTATAAGTAGGTCCTTATTCCGAGCCAGCACATAGTTGTCCTGCAAAAAAGAAAAGAGGTTAGAAAACGAGTAAAAATATAGTGTGGGAGCAAAGGAAAAAGTCTACCTCGGCAATTCGGTGGTAGAGACGGGAAATCACTTCCTCCAAGGAGATGTCCTCGTATTGCGGGATCTTCTCAAAGGGCACCGCTTCAGCTAGCTGATTGAACGCAAGCACCAGATGAGAAGTGGTCTCTCGGACCTTATTACTGAGATCATCCACCCCCAGCACCGCAACACCCTTTCCGGAACTTGGAGGACCCTCAGCAGCTCGCCTTTCCCCCTAATCAATGGACTTTCTCCTCAGGGGCTGCTCCTCTTCCTCATCCTCCTCATGTTCGGCCGCTACGTTCCCAGACAGGCGACGATGTTTGCTCGAAGGCCTGGAAGACCCAGATGAAGGTCGAATAGTTGTACTTGGTACCGCTCTTATTGGAGAAGGTACGGGTTATACCGCTGGCCGGCAACCGATTTGGTTTTTCCTCTGGCCTTCGTGGGAATCGGAGTGGTCAATCGTCTCCGAGAGCTTCCGACTTCACTTGGCCCGGGTTTCTTCGCCAGACCCTTAATTCTGTCAATGACATTGGGCTGCTTCGACATTCCTGCAAATTACAAGGCAAAGAGCATGGTCAGTTCGGGATTCAGGTGATTTCAAGTCATTTGCGAGTTAAGCACACAAGAGGATCAATCACAAATTCAGTGAGAATCTACCTAGTCACCCGGAGACCTGTGGGGGTGCACTCCGAATGAGGCCCGACTCTAAAAAGGCCGTGCCATTGACTACCTTCTTCCAGTGGCCGGCGTAGCTCCGGGCCACCGTGATCCTAGTGCGGACCTCATGGATAACCTTGGGAGGATCCCTCCAGCATGCTGAGAAGGGTTAAAGAGTTAGCATTATATCATGAAAGTTGAGAAAAAGAAGCCAAGAGTTCGGTTCCTAACCTCCCGCTCTGAAGATATCTGGGACATCTGTCATCTCCGAGCACGTTGGCCGGGCTCGTCCCCAGTCGTCTGTAGCCCAAAACCATGGGTATTTGAAGTTTTTGTTGATTTGGGGAAGGTCTTTGATGAGGGGATGAACGTCAGCATATGAAGAGAGGTAGTACTAACCATGATGGGACCGGAGGTTGGCCTTTTATTTGTAGAGCTTCTTCAACTCCTTGAAAGTCGGCTCTCCGAGATCTGCCCGGTACTAGATCACATGCAAGCCGGCCAGAATTCTCCAGCTATTCAAGTTCAGTTGATAGGGAACGATCTCCATCCTGGACAACATCCCCACGAAGTATGGTTGAATGGGTAGTCGAAGACCGCTTTCAAAGAAGGATGGAAGAAGGGCGACCGAGCCATCGTTAGGTTGACTTGCACGGTCTAGCAGGCCAAGGACCTCAAGAGCTATGTCTATCATGATTTTGTATTGCTGACGGAGTACAGCCAAGGCGTCCTCTGTTATGGTAGAAGGTCGGTTCATGTCCAAGGCCGAGCAGTCCAGTTCTCCCGGTTCAGGATCTCTCCGAGTGATTCTATGGTGGTAGGTATCGTTTCGTTCTTGAGAAGGGGTTGGGGTGGTGTCTAGTTCCTCTAGGCTTGGTGTTCCAAAGCTGGAGGAGGACTCTGCGACCCGAGAAGGTTGAGGTTTTGCGGGTTGGGTCGAGGAAGATTCAACGTCAGACATTCCTGACAGTCACCACGAATGAGAAGGTCAGTCAGTTGTTAAGGTACAACGAATCCGAGGGCTATTCTAACTTCCGGGAACCTAGCCTACAGTCTCTAAATGCCCTAGCAATGGCCACAAACAGCAAGTCTCTCCCTACAAGCATCCAATCAAACACAAAACACCGAAAAACCCGAAACGCATGCATCCTACCCTACTACCCACCCTCCAACCAGAAAACATACACATGCTACACTCAACACCAAACCCGAAACATGTTTTGCAACACAGAACGAGAAGATAAGTATGATGGAAGAAAATAAGAACAAACAGCAACAAATAGGCAGACATCCGCAAGTACCAAGCAACGATGGTAGAATACAGCAAAAAACAGATAGAGGGCAAGCATGAACTTACTTGATTCGAGAAGAGGTGTTGGCAGTTGATCTGGTCGGCTGGAAGGTTGCTGGTCTCAGGTACGGAGAAGTTTTTTACACTTTGAGAATTCAGATTTTCGTAAAAGGGAGGAAAGAGCGTTGTTTTGCTTTCTTATAGTCATCTCGGTGCACTTATGGCCGTTAGATCCATGAAGATTTCGGATGTGCGACGGGTGTCATCCTCAGGCTCCGTCTGATCAGTTTGGGATGAACGGTTGAGCTCTTGACAAGTGGCACGCTCGGGTTAAACCCTAAAAATGATTTGATGGGCATTTAAGAAGATGTGATGGCTTGCGATTCTCGAGGGACGGCTGACAGAATGGTAAACGAGGGATTTGCTTCGAGTTGGGGAGTCGCTTGAAAGGCATCAGAATCTTTTTTGGTCGAAGACGTTGAGGCCGAAGTCGCTTCCCACTTTGTTCCAGTGACTTACCACCAGTTGATGTCACACTTCAGATTTTTGTAGTTCCCGGCACCAACTCACACACTCGTTAGAACCGAGAAATATGAGACATATGTTGATGGGGATTTCTGCAGCTAAGGTATTTGGACAGCTCGGCAAGGGGCAAAAGAGGGAATTCTCCTCATCCGGAGGACCAGTGCTCATAGGGTATATGTTGTTCTTCAAACCAGCGTGGAGCTCGGGTCCAGTTTTCTCGGGATGACCGACCAGAGGACACGACATGGACCAGATTTCAGAGACCGCGACATCAGAGCCGAGGCCGACCACAGTAGACCGGCAGCTCGACTTGGTTTTACTTTACCTCCAGAAACGGTTGATGAGTTCGGATATTTCGGGTCAGGACGATATCAGTTTGGGAAGCTCGGCAGATCACTTGGCCTACCTCTTGAAGATCGACGTGAGATCAGAGTAGTTGGATTTTCCCTCCGACACGTGTCACGGCTCGAGAGCTCTTTACAGGCTGGCATCATTATTGTTGCGTGTGGCAGTGGAGAATACAGAGTGATGTGACAAGCCGTCAGACGGCAGGTTTGCTTTCGGTGACGACAATCTTGGGGCAGAGAGCTCGTCAATCAGTCGGAGACCACGCGGGAAACGTCATAAAGCTAGAGGAACCGTGTTGTAATTCTCTGAGAATATAAAGAGAAGTTAAATCCATTTGTAGAGGGTCGAATTAGTAAAAAAAAACTTGTAAAAAAAGAGAGTATGAGTACTACTTGTATAAACGTGAAAGGCAAACAGCTCGGTTTTGGTCTAGATCTCACTCCAAACAGGTCGGCCGAGATAGTTTCGGTAATAAAATAACCCCCACCATTTTGTGCCCGTGGACGTAGGCTAGACTCGCTCCTCCGAACCATTTTAAGACTCTCTTGTCGATCTGTGTGTTTTCTCCGCTCTTTTACTATATTTGTCTTTGGTCTCGCCATAACCAAACAAATTCACAGTTGGAGGAGGATTTGTCTCGGGAGGGTTATCTTGAAACTACCCATGGGACGAAAATCACCCGTCAACAGATGATATACATTAATACTTTTATTTTCATTTTAAGAAGTGCAAAATAGCAATGTAATGAGTCTGATTGTATGATTATGAAACATTATGGCAATTGTTAACTTTTTAGGAAAAGTTTAGGGGTCTCTGTGTCATTTTTCCTTTTCCCACCAGGCACCAGCTAATTTGTGCCGCATATTATTGTTAACTATTATTTATTAGTTATTACACGTCTATGCTCACTATTGATATACATTAATACTCTTATCTTCATTTTAGCAAAGTGCAAACAAAATAGCAATGCAATGAGTCTAAACGTATAATTATTGAAAGGAAAATTTTATAGGTCACGTGTCATTTTACCTTTAAGTTGCGGGCCAATTTCCAATTTACATTTTGTTTTACCTCCTGTTTCAGATTTATTTACCGTTGAAGTATCTAAAAACGAACAAGTGTCCGTTAATTATAATTTCTTCAATTAGAATTTTTATTAATATACTTTTAGATATATAATTTTTAATAAAATATTTTTAAGTGTTTAATTGTAGGTGTGAGTCTTTAATAAAAAATATAAACATATTTTATTGAATAAGTTTTTCTAAATTGAGTTATGAAATAATATTATCAAATTAAATAATAATATTATTGACAATTTAATATTTTTTTAAAAGAAATTTGTTTTTCCAAATTCTACCCAAAAAATTTAAATTTTGAACTTTTATTAATAAAAACAAAATAATTTTTTAATTCTTAAAACTCTACTTAAAATGTCTATGAACTAAGCTTTTTCTAATTTCCGGCGTTAGCGCTTACCAAACAAATTAAAAATTCCTCTGTTAATCTCTTAACACAACAAAATACACAAAGGAATTGCAGATGTGTTGATCGATTATGAAATTGGGGTTTCCATTCAGTTTCGATCAGTAAGTTCATTCTTTCGCTTTTCAAATTGAGTTTAATTTCAATAACTGCCCCAAATTAGGTCATTTAAGTTAGTTCGCTGTGAACATGTTCAAAAATTGATGATTCGATTACTGAATAATTGGCGGTGTTGACTCATTAGATGAAGCATTTTACCATTAATTTATCTGCTAAGTAATGGAGGTTTCTATTATGTGTGATTGAGTGTCTATAGTTAACTGATTATTTACTTATTGAATAGGTTTTTGTGAAAGCTGCTTGTAATGATGTCGAGACCCTTTCTGCTCGTGTTTTTGTTGATTATACTCATAATTACCTCCCAGTTTGAGTGGAGACAACAACTTGTTGATCTTGATACGAATCCCACTGTTAACCAGAAGCAGCGCCAAATCTCAACGAGGGAAGAAGCTGTTAAAGAGAAAGTAAGTCTGTTTGATTCTTTTAAAATGGCAATTGATTTTAGAATGAGTTTGTTGGTTTTACATTTGTATTTTGATGAATTTTTTATAAATATGTTTGATGAATCAGAACTCCTGTTTATTACTCTTATTTGGATGTGTTGTTGTGAACAATTTTGATACCTCAAAGTCCGAATTGTCCATTTGTCATATATCAGAACTTTGGATTTGTCAAATTGCATATCAAACTTTGTAACCTGTTTCTTCTCTTGTAGGATTACTCATTTCACACGTGTTTTGAACGCATTTATAGATTTGAAGATTCTGTCTCACTTAAGAGGTCCATGTAAATATTATACTTGAAACTTTATGCAATTGTAGATATGAAATTCTTTTTTCTCTTCACCACAGACAATCTCCTTGAAATTTTTCTTATATTGTGGTGCAATTGTGTAATCACTTCATCGAAGGCTTAATTGCAATATGAATGCAATTAGGTATTTAGATTATAATTTTGTATTTAAGCTTCTTGATGTTAACTTGATTCTTGTTCTGAGTCATCAAGCATGTGTTTTTCTCATTTAAAATATCATTGGCTTCAAGGTTTCAGTGATTGGCTTTTGTCCAATTCTCGATATGTTGCATAAAACTTAGTTATATTTTAAGCTTTTCTGTCTGTAAATATTTACCTTCCAAATAATACATAAATTTATTGAGGTTACCCGCCTCTGCAGATAATTTGTAGACTTCAACATATTAGATTAAGATTGGTTCTTACTTGTCTGGGGCAGAACTAATAAAAACAAAGAACATGACAGAAAGGGGGGATCAATTCTTTAAATTAATAATTTACTAATCCGTGATCAAGACTATGAACTGAACTAAAAGTAAGGCCTTATCTGTAGTGGCTAAAAACCTAATAAAAATAGGAAACTAGAAATCTGCTCTCATAAGTAACACAAAACTACTTGACAAGAAAACTACTTTAGGAAACTTAAACCGAACAAATGAGAAATATAACTCAATGCATAAAATACACACGATTATTACTAGGATGAGAAAACAATAATTCGTAACAAGCCTAGTTTGTCCTACATCATGTTATTATAGGAACTTTTACAGCTTTCTCGTCTGCTTTTCCTCCCTTTGCACCCAGCTTCTGTCTGATTCTCTTACTGGCGGCTTCTTTCATTTCAAAGTCTTCCTTTTTCAAATTAATCTTTTGAAAAGTAGGTTAGCGTAATTATATTGAGTAAGATGTAATTAGATTTATGGCAGCTTTTTCCTCCAAGCAAGTCTGCAATATTTTTGTATTGAGAAAGTTTTAACATTGCCTTTGGAGTCATATATAAACTGGCTTCAATCATAAAATTCTCTCACATCTTGTAGATTATCTTGTCTCAAGAGAAGAACATTCAGAGACTTAATGAACTTGTGCGAAGTCTTCAGGACAAATTGTTGCAGTGCCTGGGAAATAATGAGACAAGAAATATCACTGTAAGCCATATGACTGAGCATGTTATTGAGCTTGAACGGCAGCAGATCCTGGAGGACTAGGCAGGGGCATTACAAACCTCTGTCATGTCATTAGTGTAAGTTATAAGTAGTAAAACTCATTCCGCCACTCACTTTGAAGTTTCTTTTGTATGTATGTTCCATATACTTTCTATAGAATAGGAACATTCATTATGTTAAATGGCCGCCATACCCATCTGAAATCATTGATAAGCGAAAGTATATTTGTATTTTTGTGGTGATATAGCACAACATCAAACTTATAGTGGAATATCTGAGCAAGCTTGGGTAGATCAAAAGACAGAACTAAAATGAGTATGATTCTATACCAGCATGAAGATGAAGCTATTGCCTCAAAAACTAAATATGAGAATAATCCAAAAAGTGAGAGAAAAAATACATTGCTTTCATAATACATGATGAAGAAATTGAAAAAACTGATTACTGTTACCGGGCTTCATTTTGGTTGCTATAATTATGTGCTTGAGACATGGAAATTTTCTGCTTGTCTTGCATCCTTTATGTCGTTTTTCTGATATATGCATCTGCCGTTTGAAATTTTTACTGGATTAGTTTACGCTATGTTATGAACCTTATGTCTATCTATAGAAACTATCATAAGACTAGTATTAAGATGTGTTTTAACATTTTGCATTTTGGTTTGAAATCTTAATATCAGATATTTTTAGGAGATATCATAATGTAGTTAGTTATCGAGGAGCATCTTATAGTAGTCTGAATTGAAGATTCAGATTCTCTGTGGACTGAATGTAAGATATTTTCAGTAAGGGTGGGTCTACTTCAAACCATAATTTTTCTCTCTTTCCATTTTCTCACAGCTCACACTGTTAAATACTAGGATTCTTATCTTCTTCATCTTTTCTTCTCTGATTTTTCTAAAAGCCCCCTACTCTAGAACGATATCCTTGTGGGTTAATTTCTTTCTACACCCATATGTTTCGGTTATCTTGGAAATATCAAGTATCCAATATCTGATAACTAATCATAATCGGCAAAAAAAAACTATATTATAGGTATCTGTTTCTAATACTGACTGACATTTCTAATATCCAAAACTGATCGAAATATCCGAAAGAAATAATATTTGGATATTGAATACATAAATATATATTGGATATCTGATATCCGACTTAAAATCCAAAAGACTAAGATTAGTTCAAGTTTGATTCTATTATTAATATTTCATTACTCAATAAGTTAAAAGAGTAATCTTTTTATCTAGAACAACTTTTTCTTCTTGCATGTTAATCGCAGAATTAAGCCACTGAGAAATTAGTTCTTATCATGCTTTCAAAATTTTACCAATGGTCTATGAGAATAACCAGGAAATTGAACTCATTAATTGACTGATAATGATTAGGTTTGAATGAGTGCATTATAACAATTTATTGTTATTGTTGTTTTATTTATTTTTTTAGTTGGATATCAAAAACTCAAAATCGACCTAAAAAATATTGAATATCAACTATCAAACCAATCGAAATTAACTTTGGTCCTTCCTACAAAGTTATTTGTCCGTTTTGGGATCTCGGCAGAGACGCTTGTGGCTACTCTCCAAACGGTCTCGCATGATTTTGTCTCCGTAGGGAGTCTCACCCACGTGAGTGGCGGTTATTGGGTCATGTCCAACTCTCGCAGTGACTCCTCAGAGTTTTAGGAATATTGAGTGTATAGGCCCTTGGTGAGGTTCGAATCTTGGACTTGAAAATCCTTATAAAGTTCTTAGCCTCACCTATGGTACCACCAAGCCAACTGGTGGTACTATGGTTGGACTTAAAACCTATATATGGATTGCAAATTCAAGGTTAGAGTCCAACCAAACGTAAAAAGCATGCACAATTTATAGAAAAATCGATATGGCCCCACGAGCATCTAGATTTTAGTCATGCATGTCCAATGATCACTCAAGTGAGTGAGGCTCTCTACAGGGGTAAAATCGTGCGGGAACGTTCAGAGAGCAACCCCGAGCGCCTTCACCGAGATCTCAAAGCGGACAAATGACCTCGTAGGAAGGGGTGCAAAAAAACACCTTCAATTATGTATCTTCAAAATCGAAACCTAATGACAATCCAATATATTTTGAATATTGAGTAATTTTTCAGTTGAATAATATTGAGTATCTAAAATATCTTACTAAATTACCTTCCCTACAATTTAAACAAGATTTAAATTTAGACCTCTTGTACTACATTAAAATATTTTACTAACTGAACCAACCAACACCATTAACAATATGATAGATTGGATGGATATGAGGTATTAGACATTCTAATTATAGAGGATAAATACTTATTTAGTCCCTACAGATTGTATTAAATACCGAATAGTCCATCTATTTTCAAAATATTGAATTCAATGGTAAAATATTATCTGTGTTTGTTATAATTTAGGATTCACTCAAATCTGATATGCAGCAGGTGAAAAATAGAGAATAATTAAGTAGATTTTAGTTGAAACAAATATAGAATAGTGACTTTTAAAAATACATGGATAAATATATTATAACTTTGTCGGTTTGATGTATTATTCCTAGCTAAGCAACTTCCAACTTGTGGATGCGTATTTAGGATGCGACACAGTTGCTTAATTTTGCTGGGTTAAATTCTTAAAATATTGTTTGGAATTGTCAAAGCTAAGTGCCTAAGTTATGTTACTTGTAATCGTGAAACTTTGATTGCTAAAGTCCAACAAACACAAAGTTGTTGAAATTCACTTATTAGATTATTGGATTTTATCTAAAAATTGAGTCATTTGAAATAATTCCGGTCTCCGAAGAAGCATTTCGGATTAGATAATTTAATGGCAGAGTTTCCAAATTTTTTTTTTTAAAAAAAATTCTCATAAATCAAATTGATTTAGTTACTAAAGCTTGGGATAATTGTTGGAGTTCAATGCTCGAGTGCTATTCCCCACTGGTATGAATTGTGTCAATTCATACACAATTATTTTCCAAATATCATTATTTTCCGACTCGTATGAATTGTTACTAAAGCTTGGGTTAATGTTGGAGTTTGATGGTATTACCTTTGTTATTTTTCATACCTGAATGAATTATAATAAGCTCCCGATAATATTTATTGTAGTGATGTAGTTGCAGGAGTTTAAAATGGTGTTAAGGAATATTGTTATATAGTATGTTAAGGAAATATTAGTGTTAATGAATTATTATTATGAGAATATTATTGAGAACATATTATCTCTTTATTATGGAATCAATCTCCAAGATATGATTCTTAAAATCCTTAGGTTTTATGATTTTATTATGTTTCCATTATTAGTATTAGTTTTTTCCTATTTTGGTTTTCTATGTAACCTATATAAAGACATCTACCATTGTAAATATAATATTGAGGGAATTCAAGACTTTCTTTCATTATCTAACATAGTATCAGACACTAGGTTTTGACATTTCTAATTTCATTCTCGTCGGCGTGTGGGGGTTCACG
>SKCR01013002.1:0-45917 GCA_019454045.1 Zanthoxylum bungeanum
AAAGGGGCATAGAGAATGTTGAATCGTGAATGACTTCTGAAAAAACTAGACATTACTCGAATTCAGCAACTTGTTCTAAGTTCTAACAGACAAAGTTAAAATGGTTATGACAACACTGTCTTTCTATTGACTGGCTCTCTAATTAGCCACTTGGATCATTAGACTTCGATCCAACATCTTTATTTCTTAAAGCACCTTTAAATAGTGACGGAAATGAGAAATTAGAAAACCACAAAATATATGGAGAAAGTTGGTAGCAGCTAGACCTTTTCCCCACACAACCTGAGACAATCTAGTCCGCAGGGCTGTAGAGAAGATTATAAATCTGTACAACTCAAATATTATTTCGACCAGAATTCAAAGGGAATTGAAATTTTTATTTTGACCTTTTTCATTCATGCAATAGTAATTTAGCCAGGCAAAAAGGTCAACTCCACTTAACAGGAAATTAGATAGATTCTAATCTTTTAGGATGTTGGCCAACCTAAAAACTCAAGGGTGAGAGAAACCCAAGAAGATATAACTAAACCGTCTAATACATATAAATATATAAAATAAGGAGTTACTGATTCCCTTAACGTACCTTACTAGAAATCGTTTCAGGCAGAGCCTATGATATTAGCAGGCATCTTCCCCAGGCTACCCTTTGCACTAACAGCAGCTTGTCCGCCAGAAGTCCTAGCACTTGATACCTCAGTTGCCATGACTGATTTCTTTATCTGCCAAAAGAAAAGTAAATTACCATATCTTTACTTTTTAGTCAATTCTCAGTGTATCTAAGCACAATGATATGTGCAGGAGCAGACTGACATGCATCTTTTATACACAAGTAGAAAGAAGATATCAAGGCTAAAACTCACTGCAGTAACCCGCTCCTTGTGGATATCATTTATAAGCTGTGAGAACCATCAGAAATACAATTAGAAAATCTAGAAAATTTTGAAAAATGTTTCTTAAACACAAAGCCTCCTCTGTAAGAAGCTATGCCTCGACATGACAGTAACCAGTCAGTGAAGATTCTTACTGGTTTTCTGTAGGTCTTAATCTCATCACCACTAAACCCAGGAAGTGTCATATTCCAATTCCTTTCTGTGTCAAGCCATAACAATTGTAAATTAAGCAGTAGCTGTACATAAACAGAACCAATAACAAAAGCCATAAATAAATTTTTCCTCATAACTAACCAAGATTTATAAGTATGTCTTTTGCTTCCAATGTATCTGATTTTCTATGCTTAGCTAATGAGCAACCAAATGTTGTAATCTGATCAAAAGAAAAAGGTGTATTTTAATGAACAATACAAATAAATAAAATGTAAAATAACAGCACAAACAGAGTAGGAAAGACGTCAACTACTACGAAGATTAAATTCAACTACTCACAGACTCGACAAAATCTTCAGCAATATCCACAAGAATATCTTCAACATCAGGATCCAACCTCTCTGAAGGATCAATCTGTCCAAAAAGCACGAGAGTGAAACTGAATAATGAGAGGCAATAGGCAAGTGTAGATTTGCCAATTTCTCTAGAGCTAATAGATATCTTTTTTAATCACACCACATCCCTAAATCAAATATTGACATGCGCAATAAACAGGTATTCCTTCAAGGATAAAAACAAATAAAGAACAAATCACTGCACATATGTTGCATTATATCTCCAATTACTGACCCATTACACTACTAGAACTGCACTACAAACAAGATGAAAATAAGTATATGCATATTAATGGTAATGTAACTGTTCACTTTAAAAGATTTAAATCAGCAAATAGCCGTTCGATGCAAAGATTCAAATACAGATGGCAACAATGGTGCACCTCTATATGGTTCTATTTGCAAGACCTTACACAAGTTTTTTCACATATAGCCCTACATAGATGCAGCTGAAATAGAATATAAGGGTAAGTTGTGAACTGGAGACTCCATTAGAACAAGTAAAACAATTGTGCAACAACTTAACAAAATATATTTTGCTATATTTTAAATCCACCTCAAATGTGAAATAAATGACCTTTTTTTTTTTCCGTAAATACGATCAAAACCGGAAACAAAGTAAAAGCCAAAACTTCTAGCTTTAGAGATAGAGAAGTGGAATATGACCAGAATTATAAACATTTAATAGTACTAGAAGCATGAATTTGAAATAATACAAGACAAATATGTCTCACCTGGTTGACTAGATCATGGATGCTTCTTTTGGTGAGAATCCGATTACCAAAAACATCACTTTCTGCACTAGCTATTTTACTCTGATTCCCTGGCTGGACTGTGTTAGGCTGTACTGATGCAAGAGAGGAAGATTTCTGGATTGCGGAACCCGGTGGCCTCGCAATTTGCTGTTGATGAGTTAAAGATTGAGGAACCCTTGATGAGGAATATTGTTGCCCATAATGCTCTGGCATCTGATGTGATGGTTTCGATTGTTGCTGCACAGATGACACAAGCTGTTGCTGTGAAGTTGTTGACAAAGGAGAATGTTGCTGGGGAATATGTGACCTCTGCTGCATGGATGGTGTGTTCATTTGTGGTCTATATGTAGAGGGGGGTGGCAAAGGAGGCTTCCCTTGTGATCCAGATGATAACCACGGCTGATTAAAGGACTGCACACTTTGTGATGTATTTGGTGAAGGAGAACCAGGAGAACCAACTGGTGAGACTCTCATAATGCCTTGCCCTTGGAAATTCTGCAAAAAGCGAAGGAAAGGGGAAAAAATCAGCAAAGACAAGATAAAAGAAAAGGCCAAAACCCAAATCTCATCAAGTAGTTTTCTTGAACCATGATAAGCACGGGTCATTCGACTGTGAATGGTGATGAAATTAATAATAAAATCATTTCAACGTTGTAGTCAATCACCGACTCAGTAAGTCAGTAGGCATCCCATTGCCGACTAATACTATAAAGTAGTAAGAGGATACCTAAAAGAAAAACAGAAGTTTCCTTCCCACATTTATGGTCCACCTTAACAAACACCCAAACCCATGTCTCCAATTCTCCTTATGACCAACAAAGGCAAAATTTTCTGATTATTCCAGTGCTCAAAAGATTTCATATGCGAAGTGAAATGTAATCTCTGGAAAAGAAATCGGCAAGCCTAAAATCCGATCCCATAGAATGGTTCCCACTTTGATTTCAACAAGCTTACTTTACGGCATTTCAAATGGCTACCCATCCAGCACCTCTGCCAGACAGGAAAACAAGTTTTTTGGATTCCACTATATACTGAAAGAAGGTATTTCCTTTTCCAAAACCCTAACTTTTGTTAAGTAACAATTTAAAGCTGAATGATGTCAATATTTAATCATTCGCTTGAATGGTCACAACATTAATCTTCTTTATGAAATTTTTGTTTGAATGAAACATCAAAAATTAACCTTTGAATTTAATGTGCAGATCACATTCAAGCCAACCCCCAGACCACCTCACTTGATTTTCCGACTTTTAACACAATATAATCTTATTCAGAAAATGAATACATGTATTTAAAAATGACAACAAAATTCCAAAACGAGCAAATGATAAGTACTGACTTGGGTAGCTGAAGATTGACTACTTGGAGAAGATGGCGGCGGTCTAAGGGATGATTGTTGCACGGGCCTTTGTTGATGGGGTGGCACAGAAATCCCACCAGGCCGCATTTGTGAACTTGAACCTAGTGATCCCATCACCCCCATTCCTTGCATGGCAGGTGGCCTCACCTACAAATTACAAACATCACTTAATTTAATAACCGATGAACAAAGTGCCTACTTAATGGCAACAAATGATGAACGGTCAAACTAAAACACCATCAATAAATTAGCTAGAAAGTAAGGAAATAAATATTTTAGAGCATTAAATTCACCAAATCTTAACCCGGTGTTGTTAAAGGCGCAAGGCGCACTAAGACGCAAAGGGTCATAGGGGCAAGGCGCACGCCTGATGAAAATGAGGCAAAAATTGTAAAAAAAATATAAAAGTATCTAGTCAACTGAAACAAAGAGAAATTATTGAAAATATATCAAAAACAATTATAATAATACAAATACTGATAATACAAATTAATTTGTTCTGTCAAAATTTAAAGCCAACTCCAAAACATATTTTAATTTATCATATAAATGTTATACAATTTGATTTCGGGTTGGTTGAGTCAATTCGGATTGGGGTTTTCTCACACATTTTTATGAGACGTGCCTAGATGCATCTAAAAGGCGCGTGCCTTTGTGCCTAGGCGCGCACCTGATGAAGGTTGTCTGGCCTGACCCTTCATGAGGCGCAGTGGTCTGAGATTGAGGCGCGCCTTTGATTGACAACAATGTCTTAACCTAAAGAAACTGCCAAAATCATTTAATTTCAAGGCTAAGAACTAATTATGGAAGGCCTTATTTGGTAATGTGGTTTGATGTGAGATCATAAACTGTGTTTTAAACATAACTTTTAAGTTTTTGGATAACAGCAAAAAATTGAGATAAATTATTGTGATTTCTTTTAAAAGCTAAGTTTTGCAAAGCTATTTTTTTTTTAGCTTTCATTCACTATCAAAAAATTAAAAACACACACCACAATTATCCAGTTACTCTAAATTTTATATAATTATAAAATAAAGGATGGCCATGTGCATGAGATTTCGCACACTGTAGGCTCTTACCCTTGTTTTTTGTAGATAGGTTGTTTCCGCGACTCGAATTTGTGACTTTAATGTTTATCAAATATGCTATATAATTTTTTTTTTGTTTCAATGTTTATGCAATAACACTATTTCATACCACTGTTATTTACCAAACAAATTTAGCATATAGCTTAATGTAATTTTACATATCACCTTTCAACGCAATACCAAGCAAAGCCAAAACTAATGCAAATATTAAGTCATTTATTGTAATTAAAAAAAATGCAAAGGTCGAAATAGATACCGAATCCGGGACGTTAACTCCGGAGCGGCCCAAGCCTCCAAACGGCTGGCCAAAAGAAGACGAAAAAGGAGGCGAGGGTTGGGCCGAGGAAGCGGTGGGCCGGGATGCTGGAACTCCAATGGCAATGGCGCCCCTCGGGGGAGGGGGAATAGGAGGCGAAGCCGATGTCGAAGGAGACGCGGATGAAGAAGAAGGGAGAGAGGAGAAGTGCGATAAGTGTTGCTGCGGCGGTTGCCATGGTCTGGAAAATGAGGTGGGTCTCGGCGGTGGTGGTGCGAGAGAAGTGGATCTTGACGGTGGGGTCGGGTTAGGGCTAGTGCTATGGTTAGGGTTAGGGTTTGGGTTTGGGTTTGGGTTTGGGTTTGGGTTTGGGTTTGGTGTGTTGGTTGTAGGAGTTGAAGTTGGGGGTGTTGTGGATGAAGGGGTTGATGGTGATGGTGGAGTTTGCTGCTGTTGTTGTTGCGGTGGTTGTGACTGTGGTTCCGCCGGTTGTGAAGGGTTACCGGCGCCGGTGGTGGTGGGAGGAATCGGGGTTTGTGTTTGTTGTTGCTGCTGCTGTTGATCCATTGGAGGGAAAATTAGGATAAGCTTTGGGGATTTTATGGGGTTTTATTATTTTTGAGATGGACTTTGATTGGTATTTATTTTAAATAAATATTTTAGTAAATAAATATTACTCTTTGTAAATTGACATAAATAACTTTGAAATTTTAATTTTAATATCATAATAGATTTTATTATAATTTTAATTCTATTCCCTCTGCTTCTAGTTTAAAATTATTTCTTCTTCTTTTAATGGTTAACGATTCAATCTCAGTAAATATTAAAAAATTGGGATGTTTGTTTGTTTTTCAACTTAATTTTAAATTTAAGATAAAAATAATACTTAAAGAATTGTTTAAATTTTACACGCAAAATTATTTATTTTATCAAATTATTTATTTTAACCGGTAGATACAAGTTATATGTTCAAAGAAAAAAAAAACAAGCTCAACCCAATTTTTTGTATTGCCGTCTTATATGATTAAAATATCACAAAATATTAATTTATTTATTTTTAAAAAAATAGGGCAGGAGAAGCAAAAAAATAAATAAATTATTCGCTATTTTTTTCAGGACTCAAACAAGATAGTTAATATTATTGAAAAAAAAAAAGAAAAACTAACGTCTGATTCAACTTCATGTGTCTGTAAACTGAAAATACAAAAATAAAGCTGATTGTTCATGTGGACCTATTCTATAATCTCTCTTAATGGTGCAGTTCCTTCAACATATCGTGGCTCATCTTATTTTAAAATAAACTATTGGTTTTGTATTGTAGCACAAGCAAAGATATGCATTTTCAGTTGCCATATCCTTCCACGAATGTAGTCATATGGGGAATCCCTTCTACTTCTAGATCAGTTTGGCCGTTGGAGTTGAAGCCATGCATCTTTCAAAACTAGAGCCTCAATAATTTCATGCTTCCTTTGCTTGACTGCATGTTGAAATTGAATAAGGAACTTGATCTCTGCAAATGATATAAAACATAAATCATCAAGTTAGGTTTTTCTTTCTTTCCTGTAGCTCAACCAGAAGTAGATAATACAAGTTATTGAACTTCCGGAGTACCAGAGCTGCTCTGCCCCTCATGAATCCGAAGACTTATCTCTCAATGGCAATGCAACATTTTCGGTATCAAGTATTTGGTATTGTACTTGGTTAATTTGGTTTTCAAGAGCAGGTATTGGAACAGGATCCTTCTCGCTGTTATGCAGTAAGCAACACAAGCATTAAACATTGGTTATTTCAGAATTGCACCCAGAAATCTAATTCATTCAGGATTTTAACAAATTCTAAAGAGAAAGAGCTTCAGAATTACTAATATGAGCATATATATGTATGTTCATGACAGGAAAGTTAAACTATTAAAACTAGATAAAACAGGACTAAACATGACAGGAATTAGAGCGTACGTTGTTGAATAAATGATTAGTCCAATAACCACAATGCCAAAAGCAAGAAAGTATAGCCAGTCGACCTGCAATACGAGAGTACCATCTGATAAGATATGCTTTGGACTGTGGTAGCATCAAACTCAAATTGGTTTTCATTCCATCCATTAACCCATGTCACAAAAGTACATGTACCTGTTGGTGGTAGAAACAAATACGAAAGACAACTGCCCACATATCAGCTGTAAGTAGTGAAAGATTGTACATTGTGGCTCCACTCAACTGTATGCAAAATATCCTTATTATTAGAGACAGTAACCATGGTTATTTCTCAAGAAGGGACTGATCAACAAGTAACAGTGGGTGTAAAATGACCTTCAGAATAAATGGAATGAGCGTGTAGGACATAAGAGTCAAAGCTGCATAGCCTGCAAAGCCCAGTATCTGAAAAGAAGATTCATGAAGCTCATTTTGACAAGGTACGAAGGCATTCATATATGAAGGAAAATGGAGAAAAGTAATCATAAAATAGAAAAAACTAATTGGTCATTGAACAGAACTCACAATATTTGTTGACCACTTGACTGATTCCAGACTCTTAAGCTCTAGAATAGATCTACCAGAAGGTTATGGAATTAAAGCAATATGTCTCCAAAGCTATATTGAAAAACAGATTAAAAATTAAACAAACAAGGAGCAGAAACTTAAAGATCTGTGCACAAATGAATTATCTGTTTGTGTTTGTGTTTGTGTTTGTGTTTGTGTGTGATCACATTGCCAACTGGAAAAGGATACAATTGAATTGCGCTCACTAGCAGTCCATTAACACCAATCATGCAGACCACTTCAACGCGATCTATTTGCTTTACACAAAATTCCTGCATTTGAGGCATCCGGTATGAGTAAGAGAAGAGACTCAAAATAGGACAATGTAGAATGTGTAAAATAAAACAATGGGATTAACCAACCTCACCAACATTACTCATGGCA
Organism: Zanthoxylum bungeanum; assembly: GCA_019454045.1. NCBI lineage: Eukaryota > Viridiplantae > Streptophyta > Magnoliopsida > Sapindales > Rutaceae > Zanthoxylum > Zanthoxylum bungeanum. The sequence goes on from SKCR01013002.1 coordinate 7,822, forward strand.
AAGAAAATGGTCCCAACAATGACTAGTACATCTCCCAGGAGAGGTCTTGAACCGCCTGAAAGCAAATTAATAATGCCTAAGTAACTACTTATAGCAGACATAGCACATCATAATTTACAGGATCAACAATTAAAAACTACTAATAAACAAACAGAACATGACAGGTGGAAAAGGAAATGTCACCTCACCACCACCTCCCACGCCGGAATCAGAGAGGAGCAGGACACCAAGTCCCAGGATACTGATGGCTGCGCCGAAGAATTGCCATGGAGAATATCGAGTGCCAAGAAACAACCATGTGAATATTATTACCCATGCTATTATGATGCCGTCCAATAACGTCACACTTGTAACAGATGAGAACTGGAAGGCTTTATTTACTGCATCAATCAAGCACAGTGATATTAATTAAGATTGATTCTGGAAAGTACAGTAAACTTGTGAGTAAATCTAGAAGGCATAACAACTATTAATTATTTAATCTAACCAAGAAAATTTGCTTGAACGTCAACAAAACCTAACAGTAGGTACCAATACCAGGCAACCTGCAAACATCACAAAATGTATTGAAGAAAATCAATATGCTATGTATATTAAGTGTTATCTCATTATTGTTGTAATCTATTTATGCATTCAAACCTTATTTGCTTGCCGTATTTTAATATATGTCTGCGTCTTATATGCTATTTTGAATTGTTATTGCATATGACTGCATCGTCAATATTATACTGGCATCGATAAGAGACTATTCCGAACCCAAACGGATTTAAGGTCAGATCTTGCGAGGGGTGTATTGCGACCGTAAATAATTCTCGGTGTATCGTTATGGGTAGGGGTGTTCATAGGGTCGGGTCAACCCGCGACCCGACCCACGCAGGTTTTTAAAAAAATAACAAAAATTCCACCCTACCCGAAATTTTCGGGTTGGACAACAGGTTTGATACTAAAACAATACCCGACCCTATAATATTTTTATTATTTTTTTAAAAAAATTACTATTATTTAATTTATTTATTACTTTCGTAATATTAAAACTTTATATATATGATAATTTTCGGGAAACAAAATAACTAATATTTATATTTCAAAATAATTAATTCATTAAAAACTTTATTTTTTTGACCGACCCGACCCGAACCCGATCGGGTTTCACCTCCACGTGACCCGACCCGCGACCCGACATCCACGTGACCCGACCCGATCGGGTCTCACAAAATTTAAAAAAAAACCCGACCGACCCGTGAACATCCCTTATTACGGGTGGGGACTCCCTTATTCCTCGGTTAGTCCCTCGCGGGACTATTCGTACTTTCTACGGGTTGCGAGCCCAACATAGTGGTCGCCAAAGTCATAGATATAGCGGTAAACCCCACTTCGCTCCTATAGTAGCCCTGAAGCTTGACATTAGTTAGACGTATGATAGGGTGAAATGAGATTTTGTGGATAAAGTCCTAGAGAAGCTGGGGGTTTTCATTCATTGGAGGAAAATCATTTATAATTGTATCTCTTCGGCTATTTATTCTATATTGATTATAGAGAAAATTGAGGTTTGGTTACCCTTGAAAGAAAACTTAGATAATGATGCCCTTCATCCCCCTATCTGTTTATCATGTGTACTAAAGCTTTGTCATCATTATTGCATAATAACATACTTACAAAGTAATTTTTTTTACTCTCAAGTATAAGAGTGTTAAAGTAATAAAAATAAATCGATAAGTCAGAGGTCGATTCATAGGGAATAAATTTAGTAAAATAAAATAACAATCCGAATAACAAAATAAAAAAAGACTGAATTTATTGAAGTAATGAGTAATTTTTAAATTAGAATGCAATAATAAATTAAAATATTGAGGCTATGTAATCCACTTTTGATATTTCGAATATAGATAAATCTTACTTTTTTAATAATATATAATTGACATTATTATTCAGTTAATTTATTTCATACATAAATGTGGTAATACGGTTTGTCTATAACTAGTCCAAATAAAAACTCAATATGCCAGAATGACAGAACATGTAAAACCATCCATAAAGGAGGTGGTGATATGGTTTTGTCGATAATTATTCTAGATTTAAATTATTTTCTCATATAATATGAGGTAAAGTATTAACTGTGTCAACCAAAATAAAATTGTCTACAACAAATCAGGAAACCCACAAATACAATATAAGATTAAATATTAGACTTCAAATTATAATTTATATATTATAATATAAATAAGATTAATTTATATTCTCATATTAAGAGTTTCACTATTCACCACAACATAATGCAAACATATTAATAAAAACATGCATAATTTTATTAATAATAATAACAAAAATTATAACAAAATCTGAAAAATAAAACACGCAAGAGCTGAAACTTCACAAATTCTTAAGACAAAAGTATGAAGCAAACTGTTGAATGATGTGTCGAGCTCAACTATTTATATAGCTACTTAGTACCTCAATTTGCAAATTGTAAAACTTTTACAATTTGTAAAGTTTTACAAATTTAGATAGCGATGGAGAGAAAATGCCAATCCATATCTATATTACTTTGTTTGTCTTTTGTTTTTTTTTTTTATCTTTTTACTTTTGTTTTGTTTTCTTTTATATGTGTATAAAAAATACATGTGTAGTTAAATACATCATGAGCTCATTTTATCGCCAATCTAAACACGATAAACATGATGAATGTTTTATAAATTTTATTTGAATCTAACTGTTAGGCTCTTTTTCTGGGTCCTGAAATTTAGATTTCATATCAATTTTCCGTGTCGAGCTTCCAAAGTAATATTTCGTCTACATAATAAATAAAAATCACAATAAAAATATATAAAATATAAATTTAATTTCACAAATATATTAAATTAAGGGGATTAATAAAATTATATAATAATTTCTTTTTTATTAAATATATATTTCTGAATGTTGATCAATGAAGCGGAAATAGAAAAGAGAATATCAAGCCTTTATTTCGGGAAAAACTTGTACGTGTCACACTTGTTTTTTGCAGATGACAGCCTACAGCTTAGTTTTTGTGGAAGCCAATACTAGAGAGTGTAGTTATATCAGGGCTTTGCTAGAGTGCTATGCAGAAACTTCTGGCCAGAACATAAAGTATGAAAAGTCTTCGTTTCTGTTCAGCCTCAGTACCAACCACCATCGAAGAGAAGAAATAAAAAAATTCTCGAGCTGAGCACAGCTGCAGCCCATGATAAATATTTAGAGCTGCCCTCATTCATTGAAAGAAACAAGAGGAACTACTTCATTGAGTTAAAGCACAAAGTACTTGGGAGATTGAAAATTTTAATTAAAGCAGTAGCTCAAGTCGTTCCATCATACTCCATGAGTGTTTTAAGATTGTCGTGGGGCCTTTGTGAGGATATTCTGATGGCCATGAATGCTTTTTGATGGGGCTCCACGGATTCGGAAAAGAAGATTCATCCGGCCAATTGGAACAAACACAGCAAGTCCAAGAGGGACGGTGAAATGAGTTTACGAGAATTGACTACCTTCAATCAAGCCCTGCTAGCCTAAAAAGGGTGGGGGATGATCAAGGAACCTGACTCCCTGGTTGCAAGAGTACTAAAAGTAAGGTATTTTAAGCATAGTCATTTTCTGGAGGTCAGGTTGGGGGCTAACCCATCCTTTGTTTGGAGAAGCATTCTCTTGGGGAGGTAATCTGCTTAGAGATGATCACCAATCCGAAATCTACAAGAGCAATTGGATACCGAAACCTAGCCTATTTAAACCCTTCCCCCCCTTCCTTAGACGGTGATGCTAAGGTGAAATCTCTAATAGGTAGAGATATATCAGTGGGATATGGAGTGGCTCCAAAACCATTTCTTGGCTGCAGATGTGGAAGAGATCGGGAAAATTCACCTTCCACGTTCGCCTAAGGAGGATACTCTGCGTTGGCATTACGACAAGAGAGAATTATTTTCAGTCAAAAGTGTCTATCATGTAGGCATGAAGGAAGGCTCTAGGAGTTATGCATCTGGGACTGGATCTTGTTCTTTTTCTGACCTATGAGGGTTGTTATGGGGACTGGACCATCCCGAAAAAATCAATATTTTTGCATGGAAAGCAGCTTCTGACCTCCTGCCTACAGCACGTAATTTGAAAAGCAAGAGAGTATTGGACCAAGGGCTCTGCCAATGTTGCTTTAGGGAGGAGAGGAAATCGGAATCCATGCATTGCTGAAGTGTAAACTGTCGAAATTTGGAACCAGTCACCGTTCGCAGCCATTGTGCAGAGCTTCATTGGAAATTCGGTTAAGGAATTCATTATCTTTTGTGGGAATAGTTTGTCAACAAGTGATGTGAGAGAGTTGATGGTTTTGCTGTGGGCTATTTGGGGAGCAAGAAACAAGTTCTTATTCCAGTCAGTCAAGTCTGATTGTCAATCGATATTCGCTACGGCTGCAGCTACAATTAAATCCATAGAGCTGATCCAGCCTGATGCCAGAAGAGAGCAGCCCAGCGAGACAGTAGCAGAACCAAGAATTAGCACATGGGTCCCTCCTGCAATGGGATGGTTCAAAGTGATCGTAGATGCCTCAACGCACCACTAGTTGGATTGGAGGGGATTGGGAGCAGTGGCAGAAACGAATAAGGAAAGGTTGTAGCGGGTGTAAGTTAATTACATGAATTTAAACAAAGATTTACAGGATCGATGAATTTCATGCTCATCACATAAAAAAAAAAAACTTAAACATACTTTGAGCCATGATGATTTGTAGTAGAAGAATAAACTCTGATTTCTCTAACTTTCCCTCTTAATGTTCTTGATGTATGTAATTGATGGAATGATACACCCTTAGTATGGGAAGAGAGAGGATCGGTGTTTGTTAACGTGAACTCCTTTAATAAATACACTTCCATCAAGTGCAGTTGAGGGCAGTTAAAACTGCTCTTATAAGTTACCCAATACATTAAACCATTTAGATATTGGGTAAGGAAGTGCAACTACCCACTTCCTATTATATTGCCAACTAATGAAGTCAATGTAAAAAGTGAGCCACAAGCCACGTCTTACATTCTCCCACTTGGCTCACGTGAGGTTATCTTACTTCATGGTTTAATAGATATAGTAAAACATAATGCGCATATTCTTAAATTAAGAGATATCAAAGAAAGATTGGTCAGATCGTTATATCATAATTAAGTATAGACCAATACGGGTCATGGCGGTTCTACATCCTTAAATCGACATAGTTTCTTCCAAGTACCACAATACTAGCTTTCTACTTAATATGATCTATAAGTGCAAAAAAAACTTGTAACGGTCCACAATGATGTCTCTTTTAGAGAACTAATCCTTTCAATGGATTCAACACATTCATGTATATATAAATAGTAATGCTAACAGGATATTCATAAATTTCAGAAACAAACATAATTAAGCTTGAAGTGTCACATATACATCATCATCAATAAAATTTCCTAATAATGCTCATCCTCTCAACATGTCCAATAAATGTCTTAGGAGGCAAGCCTTTAGTCATCGGATCCACGATCATTAGATTGGTACTTATATATTCAATTGACACTTTTCGTTTCTGAACTTCTTCTCTTACAGCAAGGTATTTCAATTCCATATGTTTAGCACCCTTGGAATATTTGTCATTTTTAGAGAAGAAAACTGTTGCGGAATTATCACAAATAAATTTTCAGCGGCCGGGCAATACTGTCGACTATTCCAAGTCCTGAAATAAAGTTCCGCAACCAATTACCTTGAATTGTGGCCTCAAAGCATGCCACAAATTCAGCTTCCATAGTAGATGTAGCAATGACAGATTGCTTCGCACTCTTCCATGATATTGCTCCTCCAGCAAGAAGAAACAGATAGCCAAATGTGGATTTTCTTGTATCCACACAGCCAACAAAATCTGAATCTGAATATCCAATCACCTCAAGATAATCAGATCTTCTAAAAGTGAGCATATAATCTTTCGTCCCTTGCAGATACATCAGTACTTTCTTTGCAGCCTTCCAGTGATCCATCCCCTGATTACTCTGATATCGGCCAAGCATTCCAACAACAAAATTGATGTCTGGCCTGGTACAAGTCTGAGCATACATTAAGCTCCCAACAACTGATGCATAAGGGATATCTTTCATTTGTTGGTGTTCCAATTCATTTTTTGGACATTGCATGAGACTGAATTTGTCTCCTTTCTGAATTGGAACAACACTTGATGAGCACTTTATCATTCTAAATCTTTCTAGAATTTAATTGATATATGCTTTCTGAGACAACCCTAACAATCCTTGTGATCTATCTCGGAATATTTCTATCACAATCACATATGTTGCCTCTCTCATATCTTTCATTTCAAAAATTTTGGAAAGATATTTCTTAGTGTCATGTAATAAACCAAGATCATTAGTAGCAAGCAAGATATCATCAACATACATAACTAAAATTATAAACTTACTCCCACTGACCTTTAGATAGATACACCGATCAACAGTGATTTCCTTAAATCCAAAGGAAATGATGGTATCATTAAACTAAGATACCATTGGCGGGAAGCTTGTTTGAGTCCGTATATTGATCTCTTAAGTTTACACACCATGTGTTCTTTTCCCTCAATGGAAAAACCCTCAGGTTGATCCATATAGACTTCTTCTTCTAAATTCCCATTTAAAAAGGCAGTTTTCACATCTATTTAGTGCAACTCTAGGTCATAATAAGCTACTAAAGCCATGATAATTCTAAAAGAGTCTTTCTTAGAAACCGGTGAAAAGGTCTCTTTGTAATCAATGCCATCTTTCTGAGTAAAACCTTTTGCAACAAGTCTGGCTTTGTGTCGTTCGATATTGCCATTAGAGTCACGTTTGGTCTTGAATACCCATTTACACCCGACTCTTTTACATCCTTCTGGCAATTCAACAAGATCCCAGACTTCATTATGTTTCATAGACTCTAATTCATCTTTCATAGCATCAATCCATTTAGTAGAATTGTCGTTTCCAATGGCTTGTGAAAATGAAACTGGATCTGCATCAAATTCTGAATCAAATTCTGACTCTTGTAAATACACCACGTAGTCATCAGAAATAGCAGACCTTCTTGGTCTTTGAGACCTCCTTAATGCTATTGCTTGTGGTTCGTCTATATTTGGTTCATCAATATGAATTTCATTGTGGGTTTGTTGAACATTCATTTGTTGTTTTTGCCTATTATTTAACCGTTCAACAACAGGTGGGACAAAAACCTTATAAGAAGTTGAGGGCAGTGAGGTTTGTGCCTTAACTTCTTGAATTTCCACATTTCGTGGTTCTAAACTCCCACTAACTTTATCATTCTCAATGAACCTAGCATTTCCAGATTCAATAATTCTTGTACTGTGGTTAGGACAATAAAATCTATACCCTTTTGACTTTTCTGGATAACCAATGAAGAAACCACTGGTTGTTCTTGAATCCAATTTATTTTCATGTGGATGATATATTCTTATTTATGCTTGGCAACCCCAAACATGTAGGTGTCTTAAACTAGGCTTCCTACCAGTCCAAAGTTCAAAAGGGGTCTTAGAAACTGCTTTACTAGGAACCCTATTTAATAAGTATATAGCAGTTTTTAATGCATATGTCCACAATGATGTCGGTAGAGATGAATTACTCATCATACTCCTAACCATGTCCATTAAAGTACGATTACGCCTTTCTGCTACACCATTTTGTTCTGGTGTACTTGGCATAGTGTATTGAGCACATATGCCACGTTTTTCTAGGAACTTAGCAAATGGGCCTGGGCATTGCCCCGTTTCATTATATTTTCCATAATATTCACCACATCTATCAGACCTAATAATTTTCACTTTCTTGTTCAATTGTCGTTCAACCTCATTGATAAACACCTCTAGGGCATTTATCGATTGAGATTTTTCATTCAGCAAATAAACATAACCATAACGTGAAAAATCATCAATAAAGGTAATAAAATATTTTTCTCCACTAAAAGATGGAGCATTAAAAGGTCCACATATATCGGTGTGTATAATTTCAAGAAGTTGTGTGCTTCTTGTGGCTTCTTTCTTCTTGTGTTTTGTCATTTTTCCTTTAATACAATCCACACAAAAACCATGATCAGTAAAATCCAAATCTAGAAGGATTTCATTATTTACTAATCTTTCCAATCTTTCTTTGGAAATGTGACCCAGACGTTTATGCCACAAGTGAGCTGAACGCTCATTCACAAAACCACGTTTAGTTCCAACATTATGATGCAAGGTTAAAAGTGTTTCAGCAAATAAATTATCAAGATTCAATTTATATAAACCGTCACAAAAACACCAGAACCAATAAGATGATTATGCTTAAATAAACTTAAACATTCATTTCCAAATTTAAAACAATATCATGCTGAATCAAGTTTAGATAAAGAAATCAAATTGCGAGAAATAGAAGGTACATAAAGCGTTTGAAATAAATCCAAATGGTGTCCAGTATCTAAAATAAGTCGATAAGTTCCAATAACTTCAACCGGAGCTTTGACTCGATTTCCATGAAGACAAATCTTTCATTTGGATTTATGGTTTGGGTCATAAGGAATCCTTGCATCGTATTAGAAACATGAGTGGTACAACCAGAATCAATCCACCAAGTATTATAAGGAACTTCAGCTAAATTTGATTCGAAACATACAAAAGCACTTGGCTTACCTTTCTTTTCGAACCATGCCTTACGTTTCAGGCAGTCCTGATGAAAATGTCCACGTTTTCCACAAAAGCAACACTTATCATTCTTGGATTCCTTGTGAATTTGGGTTGATGGACCATTTGTCATACTTGGGCCACTCTTACCCTTTCCATATTTTTTTTCAGCTTTCTTTCCAACTTCTTTATTACTTGAGATGAACAGAATGAGTTCCTTGACTCTTAAGTCTCGTTTCTTCCTGAACAAGCATACTGTGAAGTTCATTCACATTCCATTTATCTTTCAAGGTGTTGTAGTTCATTTGAAAAGGACCATATTCAGGAGGCAATGAGTTTATGATAAACTGCACGAGGAAGTTCTCATCCACAGTCATCCCCAAAGACTTGAGTCTTGCTGCAATATTAGACATTTCAATAACATGCTCATGCATGCCACGAGAACCATCAAACTTTATGGTGGTTAAGGTAGTCATTAATGTCCCAGCAAGAGACTTATCAGCAGTTTGGGAACGTTCCTACACAAATTTCATATATTCTTTAGCACTATCAGTTTGTGGAAGAGTAGACTTGATGTTATTAGCCACTGTCATTCGCATGAACATTAAGCTTAGTCTGTTTGACCTTAGCCAAGCTTCATGGTAGGTCTTTTCTTCATCACTGCTAGTATCAATAATATCAGCTGGTTTATCAGATTGAAGGCATAAGTCGAGATCCAAAACTCCTAGATGGAATTGGATTTGTTCACTCCAATCATAAAAGTTAAGACCATTAAACATTGAAACAGACAATGCTTGTGAATGAAGTGAAATTGGAACCGGTACTGCAAAATAAATATCATGCTCATACATTAATGCTTTGAATAAAATTAAATATGCAATACAGATTCAGAAAATCATTTAAATCAACAATAAATGTATATCGATGCTCTCCTTTGGGTGATACATTGACATACTATCAAACATAATTGATGCTAACTATAATATATTTCGGTAATTGTTGACTGTATTAATTCGAAGTATTTAATATCTTTGGATAAATAAACAAATCTAAATATATGTTTAAATTACCAACATTATTATCCATTAGTTATAAAACAATTAATCAACCTTTGGGTTGACCCTGAAATGTCTTATACTAATGAATTCAATAACCCATAAATATATGAACATAATCTCTGAATAAGCATCTAACTTTATGGGTTTAAATTAATATTGTATATTTAGAATTTATATATCTTTAATGATTTGACCACTTTGGTGATTAACATGTCATACATAATACAAATTCTAAATTATTTATTTTACTGTTTAAAGACTTTATGTAAATTCTAAATAGATCAATAATTATACCTAAACTGTAATAATGGAAAAAAGAAAAAAAAATGGAGTTGATACGATGAAAAACCAAACAAACTCTTAAATATTTCCTCACCCTATACCAACAATACATTAATTTCTCTTTTATTTAAATTTTAAATTTTAAAATTCAACATCTTCAGGGCCTAACTATTGGGTGTGCAAACAAAATCTCAAAGTCTCACATTGGTTAGAAATGAGGAATATCATGGACATATAAGGATGGATATGTATTTTCATTGGTATGAGGCTTTTTGGGTAAAGCTCAAGAGCAAATCTATGAGGGCTTAGGCCCAAAGTGGACAATATCATACCAATGTGGAGATAGGTAGTGTCCTAGGTTCCTTACAAATGGTATCAGTAGCTAAGGTTACTCGTAGGGATCCCGAAACTCGGTAACAGAGGTTCGGTTCGGAAAGTCTGTTCCGACGAAAGTTGTCGAAAATCGATTTTGAGCATACCATCAGATTTTTCACGGAGAGACGAGCACGATGGTATATCACAGCGATCAAACGGAGAACGGACGGCGCCGTACGCGCTGTCCAGAAGAATCTCCACGCGCGCCCAGACGCTCCACGCGCCGCACGCGCTCTGGAGGTTGAAGACGACGCCACATCAGCAGCCCAGTCAACCCACATTAGCGACCAGTCAGTGACATGTCAGCTGCCCAGTCAGCTGCCACATCACCCGCCACGTCAGCGCCACGTCAGCAAGTGCCACTTCAGCGGTGCCACGTCAGCATACCTGTTAATTTTCAGATAGGTCCATGTACTTTCTGGAAATTACATTTTAGCCCCTGTATTTTTTTGAAATTGCATTTTAGTCCCTGAACTTTTCCATAATTTCACTTTGGCCCCTGAACTTTTGGAAATTGTACTTTGACCCCTGTAATTTCTGAAATTTGCAATTTGGTCCATTTGTCGGATTTTGACAAATGAAGTATTATTTTCACCATTTTCGACCATTCTGGACGCAACGGTGAGGTCCGTTTTTTGAAATTATGCTTAGAATGTTTATGATAGATGGGGGCAACGGAAAAATGGTTTTGTTAACCAGTACAAACTATTTCACATGGAGTGGAAAGATGAAAAACCTTCTGTATGTGAAGGACTATGATGGATCAGTATTTCTGTAGCAGAAACCAGAAGGAATGTCCGATGATAAATGAGCTAATCTTCACCAGAAAACATGCAGTACTATTCGTCAGTGGATCGACGACAGTATCGTGAACCATGTCAGTGAAGAAACAAATGCACGTGTCTTATGGAGAAAGTTGGAGGAACTTTTCCGAGCAAAAATTGGCAACAACAAGCTGTACTACATCAAGAAAATGATGGAGTTGAAATACCAGGAAGGTACAGTTGTGGCAGACCATATCAACGATTTCCTCGGAACAATGAAAGAATTGTCTGGATTTGGCATAGAATTCGGTGATGAGGTAAATGGCTTAATACTCCTTAATACGTTACCAGAATCATGGGAAACGTTCAGATCTACGGTGATAAATTCAACCGCAGATGTGAAAGTCACTATAGAGATGGCGAAAACCATGATCTTCGTGGAAGAAAAGAGGACGAGAATGCAATAGTCAGCATTAGCCTCAACCTCAGAAGCTCTAGTGACAGAGAAGAACACCATAAGGGGGAGGAGTAAAAGCCGAGGCCCAGGTAAATCAGACAAGAACTGGGGGAAATCAAGAACGAGGGAAATTGAATGTTTCCACTGCAAAAAGAAAGGTCATATGAAGAGGGATTGCTACAAACTGAAGAACGAGCAGTCCATAAGAGATGGTGACTCTAACTAAGAAAGAGTTGCTACTACCATCGACAATACCTCTAAACAGTTCTTCATTATATATGAAGAATATGTTGTGAATCTTGCCAGCCACGAGACCAGTTGGGTGATAGATAGTGGCGCCTCCATACATGCCACATCTCGCAGAGACTTCTTTTCATCTTACACACCATGAGACTACGGTGCTGTAAGGATGGGGAATTACGGCCAGTCCAAAGCCGTCGGTATTGGAGACATCTGCCTTGAAACAAACAATGGGACAAGACTAGTGTTGAAGGGAGTCAAGCACATCCCAGACATCCGGTTAAACCTGATCTCAACAGGCAAGTTGGATGATGAAGGTTTCTATAGCACCTTTAGTAACGGCACCTGAAAGCTCACTAAAGGATCAATGGTGGTGGCACGTGGTAAGAAAGACTCAACTCTGTATTTGATGCATGCTAAGATTTCCAATAGTAGCATAAATACAGTCAACAGTAATGAGGCAGCCGAGCTATGGCATAAAAGCTCGGTCACATGAGTCAAACGGGGATGGAGATACTACGCAGTGGAATGTTCTTCCCGAATTGAAGAACCCACACTTACGAAAATGTGAACACTGCATGGCTGGAAAGCAAAACAGAGTGTCCTTCCAGAGCTCCCCGCCTCAACGGAAAACAGAGGTACTAGATCTCATACATTCAGATGCATGCGGTCCGATGAAGACACGAACACTCGGAGGGTCACTGTATTTTGTGACATTCATTGATGATCATTCAAGGAAGATCTGGGCATACACCTTGAAGAGAAAATATCAAGTGCTGGGAGTGTTCAAGGAGTTTCATGCCCTGGTGGAGAGAGCAACCGGCAAGAAACTCAAATGCATCAGAACAGACAACAGTGGAGAATACAGAGGTCTGTTTGATCAGTACTGCAAGACGCAAGGAATCCGACATCAAACGACACCTCCTAAGACACCTCAGCTGAATGGCCTAATGATAGAAACATGTCTGGAACAAAGCCAAACAAACCCCTCCACGTGTTCTAAGCCCCAAGAACCGCGAATCTTGATTTTGTAAGAACAAAATACTTCCAAGATCAAGTCCAACCCTTAAGGAACCTTGCCCTTAAGAACATTTCTTTATTTCTTTGGAGAATCCTGAACAGCGATACAGCGCCACAACGCTTGCCACACGTTGATAAGCTTTTGTTCCGTAGAACCAAGGAAGAATCCACTCCCTCAAGATAACACAAGTCACTTTTTTTGTAAAAAGATATATTATTGGTTAATTCCATTACAATGAATAATGCCCCTTTAAATAAGTGGCTAACCCTTATTCTACCAAAATATAATAAAACCCTAATAAAATAAACCCAATAACACATAAAATACTTGAAAATTTCGTCAATGGGCTTTCTAATTTAATTAATGTTCAGTCCAACACTTAAACAACACATAACTTAAAAAAATATAAAATATAAAAAACTATAGGGATACATTGCATCCTCCTTCAGACTATGAAGGAATCCGAACTGGACTTTTATGAAAACTTCAAAGTTGTAGAGCTACGAGTTATCTTTCCAATACAACTTGAATCACCAAAATCGGACATCGGACGATAAAGTTACGTCTAAAATACAAAGACTGCGCAAATCTAGCCACTACTAATGCACCATTCGGAAATAAAGCCCAAAATCAATCAAGGCAGCCCATGCATGTCCTAGACCCATTCCAATATTGATTTAGACATAATAAAGCCTTCACATAATGTCTCATGCATGGACCAAACTCCAGAACCCAAGGAATCTTCCAAATCCACCAAAATGACCCAAATACACCAATTTGACCAAGCCATGCAATCAGCAACAACTTCAAGTTAACTTGGCCCAACAAATAGAGCTCATTCTGGATCACATCATTCTCCCTCTCTTGAAAAGGATTCGACCTCGAATGCGAACCCGGGTCATAGATAAAAATGACAAGATCAATGGGACGAGAATCTTGGAATAAAAGAAAATCACATGGAAAAAAATGGTTAAAGTGAGCAAAAGTCAATAAAGCGAATGAATGACTTTTTGTCAATATTTTTCCACTCTCAATCTCTCCATTGCTACTCTCATTCTTAACTCCACTTGCAACAGCAAAGAGATTCCCACATGGATTCACATTTGAAATCTCATTTAAAACAAACTCAACATGCCCATGTCGCTTTCTCAAACAATCAACACTCTCATCCACGATCTGATCACACTCTACATATTTGGCTACATGTACTTTTTGCACTTCATAACTCATGTCCTCACAACCAACATCAGATTGCTCCATATGATATTCACCATTAACAGTAACGTCAAGCACCTCATTAGCATCATGAGCAACCAAATCATGATCACTAATGTTATCGCTCACATCAATATCATCACAATCATCAACACCATCAACCATCTTACTCTTATTTATTGAAACATCAACATGTTTCATTTCATTACTCAAGGCTACACTCGTACCCTGCATTAATTCATATTTTGCTAATGTTTTTTTCTCTATCAACTCTGGAAGCTCTCCTAGTAATATTCCAAAAGCAATCGCTCTTTTCTTTTTAGCCCACTCTTCTTCACTCCTCTGCATGTACAACTCGTCCTCATAGACCTCTTGTAGGGTTAAAGGAGCAAGCTTGATAATTTTTCCACCATACTTAAATTTGTACACATTCATATCCATATCATAAACTACTTTATTGAATTTATACCAAGGCTTACCCAATAAAATATGTGTATGACACATAGGAACCACGTCACAAACTACTTGGTCAACATACTGCCCAATTGTAAAATTTACCACAACCTGCTTAGTAACCTCGAACTCTCCAAAATCACTCATCCACTTATAAGGTCTATCAAGTGGTATCAATGGTAATCCCAATTTTTCCACAAGGGTAGTGCTAGCTAAATTTGTGTGATTCCCTCTATTAATAATCATTCTACACACTTTACTATTGATAGAGCATCTTGTGCAAAAGATAAATACCCTTTTATCCATTATTTATATAAATAAACCCTTACTTGAAAGACGCCAATAATGAGGAAAGACTCAAATAATCACTAATAAAATATGAAAACAAACACAGAGAAACTGACTAAAAATAAATAAATAAACCAAAAGTAAAATAAGAAGACAAACTGAACTGAAATTGGACAGAATTCGTAACTTTGAAAGAGATTTTGAGACTCGAAACTTAAGCGGACTGAATGCAGCCAATGACTAATGAATTCGTCTCCTCGAGTACTTATAAATTGATATATTATGGGTCCCGTAACTTTTTCTAGATCAAAAGTTACAGCCGTTTGTAAATCAGTGCACGGCTGAAAAATTCTGACCGAACTGATCCGAAAATTACAGATAAATTCGACTTTAATTGACTCAAAAACTCCAAGAACTGAATCCTAGATGCTATTAGCATGAAAGAAAATTATAATAACATCCAAGAATCGGTCATAAACATGAAAAACACAAAGGAAATAATTAAAAAAATGAAATGAGAAGAGACAAAAAAAAAGGAATATGAAGACTTCATAAAACGATAAAAATAGAGAAAATCTTGACATTGGAACCCTGAGCTCCTGATACCAAATGATAGAAACCTGCATGGAACAAAGCCAAACAAACCCCTCCATGTGTTCTAAGCCCCAAGAACCGCGAATCTTGATTTTGTAAGAACAAAATACTTCTAAGATCAAGTTCAACCCTTAAGGAACCTTGCCCTTAAGAACCTTTCTTTATTTCTTTAGAGAATCCTGAACAGCGATACAGCGCCACAACGCTTGCCACACGTTGATAAGCTTTTGTTCCGTAGAACCAAGGAAGAATCCACTCCCTCAATATGACACAAGTCACTTTGTTTTGTAAAAAAAATATATTATTGGTTAATTCAATTACAATGAATAATGCCCCTTTAAATAGGTGGCTAACCATAATTCTACCAAAATATAATAAAACCCTAATAAAATAAACCCAATAACACATAAAATACTTGAAAATTTCGTCCATGGGCTTTTTAATTTAATTAATGTTCAGCCCAACACTTAAACAACACATAACTTAAAAAAAATATAAAATATAAAAAACTATAAGGATACATTGCGTCCTCATTTAGATCATGAAGGAATCCGAACTGGACTTTGATGAAAACTTCAAAGTTGTATAGCTACGAGTTCTCTTTCCAATACAACTTGAATCACCAAAATCAGACATCGGACGAGAAAGTTACGTCTAAAATACGAAGACTGCGCAAATTCTGCCACTACTAATGCACCATTCGGAAATAAAGCCCAAAATCAATCAAGGTAGCCCATGCACGTCCTAGACTCATTCCAATATTGCTTTAGACATAATAAAGCCTTCACATAATGTCTCATGCATGGACCAAACTCCAGAACCCAAGGAATCTTCCAAATCCACCAAAATGGCCCAAATACACCAATTTGACCAAGCCATGCAATCAGCCACAACTTCAAGTTAACTTGGCCCAACAAGCAGAGCTCATTCTGGATCACATCACCTAGCTGAGAGGATGAACAGAACCTTCTGTGAAAGAGTCAGAAGCTTTCTTTCACAAGCCAAGCTGCCAAAGACATTCTGGGGGGAGGCACTCAACACAACAATACAAGTTTTGAACATGTCCCTAGCGGTCGCACTGAAAGGTAATGTTCCTAACCAAGTCTAGACAGGTAAAGAAGTGTCATACGAACACTTGCATGTCTTTGGGTGCAAAGCATTTGTACACATCCCAAAGGACGAGAGATCCAAGCTTGATGCAAAGATGCGACAGTGTGTCTTTATTGGCTATGGTCAGGATGATTTCGACTACAAATTGTATGATCCTGTTGAAAAGAAGATTGTCAGAAGCCGAGATGTTGTCTTTGTTAAAGACCAGACAATAAAAGATATCAGAAAGGAGATGAAGACAATGCCCTATCAATACAGAGATGTGAATCCAGAACCTCATACACTGGTGCCAGTACAAGTTGAAGATGAGGTTCCCAGACATGAGGGTACAGGTGATGAAGCTCCCAGAGATGATGATCATGATCAACCACCAGTACCAGAAGCTACACCAACAGTTCCACATAAAAGGTCTGACAGAGAAAGACGACCTTCAACGAAATACTCTGCATACGAGTATGTGCTGCTTACTGACGGGGGAGAACCCGAGAGCTACAAAGAGGCTGTGGAAATAGAAGACAAAGAAAAGTGGGAGGAATCCATGCAAGATGGGATGAAATCTTTGCATGATAATCACATTTTTGAGTTGGTGAAATTGCCAAGAGGCAAACAGGCTTTAAAGAACAAATGAGTGTACAGGGTGAAGCAACATGAGCATACTTCAAAACCCCGATACAAAGCCAGATTAGTTGTCAAGGGATTCAATCAGAGGAAAGACATTGACTTCGATGAAATCTTCTCTCCAGTTGTGAAGATGTCATCCATCAGAGTGGTACTCAGCTTAGCAGCAAGCCTCGACCTGGAAGTTGAGCAGATGGATGTCAAAACCGCATTTCTTCACGGAGATCTGGAAGAAGAAATTTACATGGAGCAACCAGAAGGCTTCAGAGTCAAAGGAAAAGAGGACCATGTGTGCAGACTCAGGAAAAGCCTCTACGGTTTGAAACAGGCACCGAGACAATGGTACGTGAAGTTCAAATCAGTTATGGGGGAGCAGAGATACAAGAAGACCACTTCAGACCATTGTGTCTTCGTTCAGAAATTCTCTGACGATGACTTTATCATCTTACTGCTATATGTAGATGATATGTTGATTGTTGGCCGGAATCAATCGAGGATTGATAATTTGAAGCAGCAACTGAGTAAGTCTTTTGAGATAAAAGACTTGGGGCCAGCTAAATAGATTCTTGGCATCAGGATCGGTCGTGATCGGAAAGCCAGAAGATTATACTTGTCACAGGAGAAGTACATCGAGAAGGTACTTCGGAGATTCCAGATGGACAATGCTAAAGCGGTTAGCACTCCTCTTGCTACCCACTTTAGATTGAGTACACAACAGAGTCCCTCTACTGAGAAAGAGAAAGAGGAAATGAAACAGGTTCCATACACCTCAGTAGTGGGAAGTCTTATGTATGCCATGGTGTGCACGAGGCCAGACTTAGCACACGCAGTTGAATTGGTAAGCCTGTTTATGTCAAATCCATGACGAGAACACTGGAATGCTATCAAATGGATCATGCGGTATCTACGAGGCACATTCAAAATGAGGTTATGATTTGGAAGAAGCGAACCAGTGTTGATGGGCTACACCGATTCAGATATGGCAGGAGATGTGGATACCCGAAAGTCTACTTCGGAGTATCTGATTACTCTCTCAGGAGGAGCTGTGGCATGACAGTCTAGGTTGCAGAGATGTGTTGCACTTTCTACAATAAAGGCAGAATTCATTGTAGTGACAGAAGCTTGCAAGGAATTGTTGTGGATGAAAACATTCGTCCAGGAATTGAGTTTCAAGCATGAAAAGTATATTTTGTACTGTGATAGCCAGAGTGCTATCTATCTCGGTAAAAATTCCACCTTTCATTAGAGGTCAAAACATATTGATGTGAGGTATCACTAGATATGGGACGTCCTGAGCTCAAGGCTGTTAGAACTCAGGAAAATTCACACCGACCACAACGGTGCTGATATGTTCACCAAGGTTTTACCGAATGAGAAACTTGAAATTTGTCGTGCCATGGCCGGGATGACAAAACTCTCCACAAAGTCAGGTGGAGAGATACATAGAACTACGATTGGCTTGATCCCAACTCAGGGTACATAGGCAGTCATACAAATGCAGCCATGGAGGATCCTTTGGAGGATCCGATTTTTGGATGATTAATGGTCGGCTCAGATTTTTGGGGAAATCTTCACCGATGGGGAGATTTGTTGAAAACAGAATACATATGTGATGAAGGAAGGTTACATGCATTGGACTCCAAGATGCACCGAAAGTAAGAATTGACAGCCACCAAAGCATGCTTCAGCTTGCATGCAAAGCTGGAAAACGTGTCCAAGATGTGTGACATTGTTCACGCGTCTTGGGCACTATAAATTTAAGCCTCTGATTCATTATTCATCATCCCAGAAATCTTAAAATTGAGAGAATATAGAGTAAATAGGGTTGAGAGGTTTTTTGTAAAGTTTGTATAATAAACTTTGTAATTCTTTTGTAGTGAAATAAAAGAAGAGTTTTCTTCTCACATCTCATATGTTGTGTGTGTTTTATCACAACAAATGGTATCAGAGTCATGCCATAGAGTTAGCCATGTGGATGAATCCTCGGAATACATAACAAAAGGTGGTGAGCCCCGATCGTGATCCGTGAATGTGCTCGGTTAGACAGGCGGTGTGTTTCGGTCTTCATAGACATGTCCTGATCCCAACACGGTGAAGAGGAGTTAGCCTGGGCTAAAATGGATGAATGGATGATCGTTTGAGGGGAGGCTCGGTGGTCCTTTGTGGTCCTTTGTTCGAGGGGAGGATTGTTGGGTGTGCAAACAAAGTCTCAAAGTCTCACATTGGTTAGAAATTGGGGAGATCATGTGCATATAAGGATGAACATGTATCTTCATTGGTACGAGGCCTTTTGGGTAAAGCTCAAGAACAAATCCATGAGGGCTTAGGCCCAAAGTGGACAATATCATACCAATGTGGAGATAGGTGGTGTCCTAAGTTCCTTACACTAACAATAAAGATCAAGTCAAAACCCTAAGCATATAATCATCTTTTCTCTTTATTGCACCATTAACAATAAATGAGACCTGATTATTATTATTATTATTATCATCATCATCATCTTAATTCATGCTTCAATTCTAGTATTACATGCCGTCGTCAATTTTAAACTAACATTACATTTATTGATGATTTTGAAGCAGTATAATGTATGTTCACATACATATTATAGAAAACCAACGAAAAAAATTGGCATTTATTGTTGACCATAAAATTAAACAAATCATCATGTTATTAACATAATTCGGAAAAACATGAATTCTAAACACAAGCGTTGATACCACATGTAAGTTAATTACATGAATTTAAACAAAGATTTACATGATCGATGAATTTCATGCTCATCACATAAAAAAAAAAAAAACTTAAACATACCTTGAGCCATGATGATTTGTAGTATAAGAATAAACTCTGATTTCTCTAACTTTCCCTCTTAATGTTCTTGATGTATGTAATTGATGGAATGATACACACTTAGTATGGGAAGAGAGAGGACCAGTGTTTTTTAACGTGAACTCCTTTAATAAATACACTTCCATCAAGTGCAGTTGAGGGCAGTTAAAACTGCTCTTATAAGTTATCCAATACAATTAAACCATTTAGATATTGGGTAAGGAAGTGCAACTACTCACTTCCTGTTATATTGCCAACTAATGAAGTCAATGTAAAAAGTAAGCCACATGCCACGTCTTACCACGGGTGCTATTATGAGAAGCAACCCCGGAATCGACGTGGGACAAGTCGAACCGTAAGCCATTGCCCTAGGAATCAAGGTTGTCGTCGAAGCCTTACTGAATGTGAATAAGGCTTGTTCAATTGCTTACAAATGTTGAAGTGCAGTACATATTCGTAGAATGTAGACCCATATTCATCAGGATTGGGCTATCATCCTTTCATATTTATATCATTTATCTCATTTTAAAGGTTAGGATTTAATCAATATAAATCTAAGGGTCAAAATCTTGACAACACATTAATGAATTTGATCCAAAAATCCTCCGGGTCTTGTGGAGGGTGAATTAGAGGCAGCCAAGGAACTGCGAGAAGAGACATGGTTGTCTGGCGACTTCCTATGCAAGAACTACATTATGGGTGGTCTTGACAATACCATGTACATTGTGTACTAAGGCATGTCTTCTGCGAAGATTCTCTGGGAATCTCTCGAGAAGAAAGACAAACTGAGGATGCCGGACAAAAGAAATTTATTGTGGGTAGATAGAATGATGTCTCAGTTGGGTGAACTGCAATTGATCATTCATGAAATATAGATGAAGGAATGATGAAACTCTGTGAGACGTTTCAAGTTGCCACCATAATTGAAAAGTTGCCTCCATCATGGAGGACTTCAGGAGTTATCTGACACAAAAAGAATCAGATGAACCTTAAAGACCTTGGGTTCGATTGAGAATCGAACAGGACAACAGGATGTCCTAGAAGGCCAGCTACAAGACTACGGAGTCTAAGGCCAACATCATTGAGGATGTAAATGGTAGCAAGAAAAGAAAGAACAGTGAAGCTGATTCTTCCCAAGCGAACAAGAAGTTCAATGGGAAGTGCTACAATTGTGAAAAGAGCGGTCATATGACAAAGGACTGCATAAACAAGATATCTCATGACAATGGCAAGAATAATGAGGTCTATGTCACTGAAGATGAACAGTTAACTGATGAGATTTCAGAAATGAATCTCTCAGCAGTGGTAACTGAAGCCAATTTGATTGGGAATCCGAGAGAATGATGGGTAGACACTGGGGCTACTCGTCATATCTGTGCTGATAGCAAGATGTTTTCTCGTATCAGAAAGGTCGATGGCGGTGATCATCTGACAATGGAAAACTCGTCTACCTCTAGAGTGGTTGGACAAGGCACGGTAGTTCTGAAAATGATATCCGGAACGGAGCTTACATATAAGAATGTGTGCATGTTCCAGATATTCGGAAGAACTCGGTCTCGGTTTTGTATTTGTTTCTGACAAGATTGTATTGACCAAAAATGATGTCTGTGTAGGAAAATGATACCTCGCTGAGGGTCTTTTCAATGACTGTCAATTGTGCTATTAATAAAGCTGAAACTTCTGCTTATATTATTGAGTCACAAAATGTATGGCATGAGAGGTTAGGACATGTTAATTATGATACAATGCGTACATTAATTAACATGGACCTTATACCTAAATTTGCATTGATAGCCAACATAAGTGTGAGGCATGTGTTGAAGCAAAAATACATAGAACATCATAGAACGAAGTTCTGAACCCTTGGAACTTGTACACACTAACGTGTGTAACTTGAATATTGTGCAAACAAGAGGCGGTAAAAAGTACTTTGTCACTTTTATCGATGAAAGCACAAGATTTAGTTAAGTGTATTTGCTGAGGAGTATAGCTGAAGCTATTGAGAGCTTTATACACTGAGAACGAAGTTGCAAATCAACTTGGCAATGAAATCAAAAGAATCATGAGTGATAGAGGTGGTGAATATGTTTCATCATTCGGTAAATATTGTTCTGTGCACGGAATTATTCACGAAACCACTGCTCCTTATTCTCCTCAACAAAATGGGATTGTTGGGTGCAAAGACCGAACATTGAAGGAAATGATGAATGTCATGTTGACTAGTTCTGATTTACCTCAGAACTTGTGGGGGAAAACCCTGCTTTCCGTGAACTATGTTCTGAAGAAGCTTCCTCACATGAGATTGGACAAGACACCATATGAGTTGTGGAAAGGTTACGTATCTTCCTACAAATATCTGAAAATGTGGGGGGTGTCTTGCCAATTGCCAAGGTGATGGTTCCTAAACCTAAGAAGGTGGAATATGACCCAAAACTATTGATTGTATATTCATCGGATATGCTTGCAACAGTAGTGCGTATCGATTCTTGGTACACAAGTATGAGATTTCTGACATCAATCTAAATATGATAATTGAGTCAAGAAATGTAATAATTTTGAAGAGACATTTCCTTGTAAGGAAAAACAAAGAAGAAAGTCTCTTAAAAGATCTGTTGATACTGTCAAGGACGGTGATCAGGTTGACCAAGAGTCAGATCCGATTTTCTGACATATGTGTTAGAAAATGAGCCTCAAAGCTATAAAGAAGCAATGTCTTCTCCGAGGCACCTCTGTGGAAAGAGGCTATTAACAGTGAGATTGATTCAATCCTACAGAATCATACTTGGGAGTTGGTTGATCTTCCTCCAGGTTGTAAGCCACTGGGCTACAAATGGTTATTCAAAAGAAATATGAAAACGGATGGATCAATAGAGAAGTACAAGGCGATGTTTTTCATAAAAGGTTATAGACAATAAGAATGCCTTGTTTACTTTGACACATATTCACCAGTGATTCGTATCACATCAGTAAGAATTTTTATAGCCATAGCAGGTATATTTGGTCTTGAAATACATCAAAAGGATATAAAGACGTCATTATTGAATGATGAATTGGGGAAGAGACTTACATGGAACAACCAGAAGGGTTTAAAGTTCATGGATAAGAACAGAATGTGTGCAAACTTGTAAAATCCTTGTACGGATTAAAACAAGCACCTAGACAATGACATGAGAAGATTGACAAATAGATGTTGTCAAGTGGGTTTAAAACCGATGAGTGTGATAAGTGTATATACACCAAATCAAATCAAGAATGATATGTCATTATATGTCTCTATGTAGACGATATGCTGATAATTGGTAATAATCATGAGTTGATTCAGTCTACCAAGAAAGTGTTATCCATCAAATTTGATATGAAAGATTTGGGAGTAACTAACATAACGCTTCCTCTATCAAAAAATACTGGCTTGAGCATATCGCAATTAGAGTATTCAAGGATCATCGGAAGTCTGATGTATCTCACGAATTGCACACGAACTGATATCGCTCAAACTGTGAATATGCTTAGCAGATATACTTGCAATCCAGGACATAACCACTGGAAAGCCATAGTAAGTGTTTTGAGGTATGAGAAACTTCAAAATATGGGCTACATTACGAGAGATTCCTGTTGTTCTAGGGGGGATACAGCAATGCTGACTGGATATTTGATTCAGTGGATTCCAAATCTACGGTTGGATTTGTTTCACACTTGGTAATGCAGCCGTGTTATGGAAATTCTCGAGGCAAACATATATTGCCCGGTCTACTATGAAATCAGAGTTCATAGCATTAGACAAAATAGCGGAAGAAGCGGAATGGCTTTGAAACTTCCTGGAGGATATTCCTAGTTGGCTCAAACCGGTGCCAGCGATTAGCATATATTGTGAAAACCAATCGGCTATTGGGAGAGCCCAAAATACAATGTATAATGGTAAGTCTCGACATATACGTCGGAGACATAATACCATACGTCAACTGCTCTCAAGTGGCATAATAACGATCGATTATGTTAAGTCGAATGAAAACCTAGCGGATCCACTAACTAAAGGTTTACCTCGAGAGCAAGTTGAGAAGTCATCGATGGGAATGGGCTTGAAGCCTATAAGTTAATAATTGTCACTGTGGAAACCCAACCTAGCTGACTGGAGATCCCAAGATCTAGGTTCAAAATGGACAACATAAACTTTGTGCAATTCAAAACAATCACTGAAGAGTTTCGTACTCTTTCCCATTCCGATAATGACGCTGAGTGCTGTCTGTCATTGGTTAGGATAAGCTAAGGCTTTTAATGATCACTATATTAGGAGATGAGTCCTAATGAGGGTAAAGACAAATTACCTTTTCATAGTAGATCACATATTTCAAGTAAGAAGTGAGGCTGCTTCCATGGGAGCCTTTAAAGGCGGGTTACCCTAAAGTGCTTGATGAATCCAGGACCGTTGTTCAGGGCCAAAATGAACACAACCGTAGAACGGGAAAATGGTCGAATTAAAGCTGTGTGTTGGCAATTGTCTAGGTTTACACCAACGGCAGAACAGTTCAAGACTATGGGTCACTGGTTTGCCAAGTAAATCCGATTGTCATTCACTAGGAAAGGTTTAAGGCGAAAGCTACCTATTTCGATGCAGCTTTAGCTCACGGTATCTCTCTCACGTGCCTGAATGAATATTTGATGAATTGTGGGGGATTGTTGTAAAATCCTCAAATTCATTAAATAAGATATATATAATATATATATATATCATTGGGATTTTCAAGGGTGTATGAGAGGTTGCAATCCTTGGAGGGTTGAAACCCACCCCAGGGGTGCCCTATTGGCCCCCCTCAATGCCTTATAAAATGAGGCTTTTATTCCAAATGGATGATATAGAAATATATAAGTAATATCCAAGAATTAAAAATGCACTGTGTTGTTTTCTTTATTTTGAGTGAGAGATCCACCATTTGGATCCAAGTTCATACACTTGTTAATGAGCGCTCATTGAACAAGAAGAATCCAAGTAATCTTGGGAGAACGTTGGCAAAACGAATCCGTAAAGCACATGTGACGGAGCCAATAAGTCTTAAGGATAGAGATCATCTTGACTTGGAGTATCAAATCAGGTTTTTCTGGTTCTTATTGTTTTAGGGTTTTATTGCATCTAGATCTACTTTTCTGGTAGTTAGATATGTTATTTTCATGTTGTATCACTGTTTAATGACACTAAATAACCAACCAACAATTTCACCACTTGCAATATCTTTGATTTAAATCAGATGTTTAAACATCGTTAACTTGGTGCTCGGAAAATCTTTTAGTGCGAAAGAGCTTCATTGGATGATCAGACCTCATATTATGGTAGATTTGGGTAGGGTGTTCACGAGTCGGGTCGGGTCGGGTTTTCAGAAATTTTTTTACCCGATCGGGTCGGGTCGGGTCATTCGGGTCGTCTGACCCGAAACCTGAAATTTGAGGAGGTGACCCACGCGGGTCGGGTCAAAATAATATTTAGTAAATATAATATATATATATATATTTTATTGAGAGAAGACATTCAACATTGCATGCGGCAGAAATGGTTAGAATTAACAAACTTTCAAAGAAGTCTTAGGTTCGAATCTCTACAACACTTGATTTTTTATTGAAAAATCAATTTCTCAAATCGCAAGCTGTGAGCAGAAATGGTTAAGAATTAACAAACTTTCAAAGAAGTTTTAGGTTCGAATCTCTACAACACTTGATTTTTTATTGAAAAATCAATTTCTCAAATCGCAAGCTGTGAGATTCGAACATGCAACCTTCTTCAAGGTATCCAAATAAACTTACCATTTGTGCTACGCCTTTTATTGTTAAATTTGTACAACTAAAAATATATATATTATAATATAATATCATTATATCGGGTCGGGTTGGGTCAGACCCGAGTTTGCTGAACTAAACCCGTAACCGATCCGAAATTTCGGGTGGGTCGGGTCAGACCCGAAATTAAATTTTAAAATGGAGAAACCCGACCGGGTCGGATCGGGTCGCGGGTCGACCCGACCCTATGAACACCCATAGACTTGGGTTTAAAATCTAAGATGGACCCTAGGGGCAAAGATGGATTTGGAGATAAGACCCCATCTCAATCCTTCATGTTAATTAAAATATGTCGCATTTATCCTCATAATAATAACAATATTCACCATTAAAAATTCTTCTCCCACCCCCATTTACACATTCAATACCCACTCATTCTCTCTCTCCAAATTTTTTCCTCATAATGCTCTCTTTCTTCTATTTTATTTTCTTTCCAGTTTTTTTTCCTTTTATTTTTTTCCCTTAATTTTTGTCCCCTTTTATTTTTTTTCTTTTTTACTTTTTTATTTCATTAATTTATTTCCTTATTTTTTAAAAAAAATTTAATTATTTAATTATTTTATTTTATTTAATTATTTTATTTTTGATAGTAAATAATTTCTTATATTTATTTTGTTTCTCTTTACTTATTTAATATCATTTATATATTTATTCTATTTTATTTTTTAAATAAATCTTATATATTTTTATACATATTCGTTATTATTTTTAAGTAGATAAATTTATTTTGGTGAGAATGTTTGAAGTTATTATACTTGTCATTAATGTTCCTTCCAGTTCCAGACCAATAATGTCAAGAAATAGCTATTGTCCATGTTGGCAGACATCCACCCATCCTAACGTGATGATAGAAACATTCATCGTAAAGAGCTAAATGATGTGTCACTCTTTATATGATACATAAACAATTGTGGTACGAAATATTGGGTATATTATCAAGTGCGTCAAAAAGAGGTGAGAAAAACAAATCTCTTCATAATTTCATACCAGATGTCAACTGATATTGTCCGTATACCGATAATCATCATCAATTCATTATTATTGAGGAGTCAAATTTTTTTTTTTTGAAACGTGGAAATCTCGTCCTAAAAATCACCTGAACAGATTTGAACATAATAGATAAAACCTATGATTGTCTTATATTCTTATAAGAAGTACACCACTTGATTCGAATCTAAGATTAAGAAATCAAATTATAAATGTTATGCATTATGTCACATCCCTCAAGGCAGTGTCATTATTTAATATTTATGCCTAATTATAAAGTAATATTTTGTTTAGGTATAAAGATATGTAACAATCCAAAGACGTTAAAAAACAACATATCATTCACACGAAGGAAAAAAAAATTAATAAATTTAAGTTGCTTAAACAGATTTCACCGTTATGGAAACTATAAATAATTAATTATATTTTCTTGCATGTCAAGTCCCAATTGATTTGGAAGGGTGGCATTACGAGTGAGTTGTTCAATAATAAAATCCAATACGGATCCCATAATTTTTTAAATTTATTTTAAATAATAAATAATGAAATACTTATCTTACTAATACTATATATATATATATATATATATATATATATATATATATATATATATATATATATATATATATATATATATATATATATATATATATATATATAATACATTTTAACCATTCCAACTAACAAAGCCACTCTCAAGGGTAAAAGGAATAATGATCCACGAGCCAATAATCTCAACCCATTCAAACGACGGCAACCTTTAGGCACCCACACAGCTAAGCAAAAGCCACAACTGCTTATAACATAAATAAAATACAATTATCATTATTAATTTATTATCAAAACTAATTAACTAGCAACCTACTCTAATAAAAATGAAAGTAGGAGTGTAGGACCATTTAGGGGATAAATTAACCGAACCGAAAATATTGATTTGATTTGGTTTTTAGATTTATGTTCGGTTTGAATCGTGAACCGGATCCGTTGAGAGATCGATTTAAAAAATCGTGAACCGAATCAATCGATTAATGGGTTAATTCTTTTAAAAAAACGATTCGATTTGATCCAACCAATTCTTAATTAATTGAACCGATCGATTTTCAATTTGATTCAGTTCGATTTATACTGAACCGATCTTTATCCACCATAACACCCCTTTATAAAAAACCACAGAAGCCACGTATTACCGAAAACAGTGCGCACCAGCACACTTACAAAATTGATGGAAGCATGACGGGCCACCCACGTTTCATTCATAACCGTCGCCCGATAGCTAACCAACACCTAATGCAAAGTTGGCTTTGGCCTCCAGTCTGTCCGAAATTTCTTTTCATCTGTAATGATGTATCAAATCATCCATCTTTAAACAAAATTCAATAATTTTTTAAAAAATAATCATCGTCATCCGTTTGTCTCTTTTCGCCGATCCTTCCTCTTTTTCTCCCCTTATTATTCTTTCTGACACATTCTGATAATTCTCGTTTAAGAAATATCTTCTGCTTCTTCTCTCTGTCTCAATTTTCTTCATTCCTCTTCACAGGTATAATCTTTTTCTTTTTTATTCTTAATTTAATTTGATTTATAGATTATCCTGCTTTCTAGTATTTTAAAATTAATTTAATTAATTTACAGTTTAAGCGATTGATCTGTTAGCAAACCAAAGTTGAATCGATCGTATGGCGGAGGAGCACAGATTTCAAGCACAGGAAGGGCACGGACTCTGCGCAAACAACTGCGGGTTTGTCGGGAGTCCGGCGAAGATGAATCTTTGTTCGAAATGCTACCGAGAACTCTGTCTCAAGGAGGGACAACAAGCGTCGATCAAATCGACGGTTGAGAATTCTCTATCCGCTTCTCCGTCTTCGTCATCGACGCCTTTCGTCGGATCTCTCCCCCATCATCCGTCTCTGACTTTTCCGGAGGTCAACGGAGATAATGATGTTTGCGTGGCGGTGGTCGTTGAACAGCACCACCACCAGCCGCAGCAGCAACAACAACAGATGCAGCAGCAGCCGAATAGGTGTCCGGTTTGCAGGAAACGGATCGGTTTGACGGGTTTCAAGTGCAGGTGTGGGACCACCTTCTGTGGGACCCACAGGAATCCAGAGAATCACGGCTGCTCGTTTGATTTCAAGAAGGTTGGCCGAGAGGAGATTGCTCGAGCTAATCCATTGATCAAAGCGAAGAAGCTCGAGAAGATTTTATCCTTACCGCTCGATCGTGTTCTCGGGTAATTACCGTCGATCAGGACCGTACATCTTCTCTCTCTTTTTTCCCCATAATTTTATAATAAGATAATTTGTTTGTGTACTTGCAAATTTTTTGTTTTCGGCATTTGGCGTGTTTCTATTGGATCGTCGAATTACATCTTCTTTTTACGTCATTAGGATTTAGGTGCATGAATCTGTCGGTAATCCAATCAATCACGAATAGAAAGTAGAAACGTGTTTGATCACCCTATTTGTTGGTAATAATTAAACACCGGATTTGGATGAGTTAAATTATGTGTTTTTTAAAATTATAAAATAATAATTTAAATATAATTAAAAATACATGATACTTGCTAATTTAATTTAAAATAAACGTATTGCATTGCGGTTTCAGTGACATTACAAATTGATGTTGAATTTGGTTTCAATCATATAATCAATTGTTGTTAAATGTCACTAATTAATATAATATTATACGTTATGCTTTACTATAATGGAAATATACTATATAGTTTTGACTTTTTGTTATACATTCTAAATTCTCGATTAACATGCCAACAAATGACAACAAATTTGGGATGTGTTGCAAAAATTATGGGCAACAAATCAATTGTTGTGCGAATTAGGATTTTTTTTTAACCTTAAACCTTCCACTTCAAGATAATGAGAAGAAAATACTAATATGCATTGGCTCAGCTTACAAGCCCGGCCCACTTCACTTGGCGATATGTCGATAACTAGTGGCAATATTCTATCCAAATGGATTTAAAATACATTAAAAAAAATCAAATATCCAACTAAAAATAAATAAATATGAAGTGACATTAATTTTAAATTTCAAGATACATTTATAACATAATTAGCACTTGGTCCACATTTTGTACGAGTTGAACATATTACGAGTTGAACATATATCTTATGTATTGATCTTCTAAATGTCTCAGATCTTGTCAGTTTTATAATTTAAATAAGATAATTGATTTACTGACGCGTAATATTTATGCCTCATTTTTTTTTATCTCAATTCTCAAGTAATATTTATAATTCACCGTGCAAAAGCTAATAGTGAGAGTCTACATCTTAAAATACATCAAATTATAGAAAATTCATGAAATAAAAAAACTTATAGAAATATTTCAAAAAAATAAAAATTAATAATAGATACGAAATCAAAAAATTGACTATGTTTTGTGGGCGGCTACTATTTCAATTTCTTATTTTAATATGAGATTGTATTTTTATATTGTGATATATTTTTTATTTTAATAATTTTTTATTTTATAATTTAATAATAAAAATATTAATTGTTTAAATTAGGTGCCACATATATTTTTGTATTTTAATATAAGATTATAATATATATTCTTATTACAATAGGTGATAGAAAAAATTGATTGTATAGATTAAGTGTCATGTGATGCGATGAGAAAGTTTAAAAATATTTAAATATTATATATATTCTTTGTCGGATTATCTATGAAATTATTTAAAAATTAATCGAATAGTATAATATATTTTATTATTATAATAATGTCATTATTTAATAGATTTATTAATTTAATAGTATTTTTTTAATTATAATATGATAGTAAAATATATTTCTTATTATAATATAGTTTTTATAAAATTTTAATATTTATTTTTTTTGTTATATGTTTTTTATAATAAAAAATTAATTGTAGATATATTTAATTTTATAATTTACTAATAACAAATTAATTATAGAATTTAAGTACCACTATATATATATATATATATTTATTTAATGAGAGATTATAACATGTTTCTTTATATAATTCTCTTTATTTAATTTTATAATTTAATAATAATAATTAAATAATCAATTAAATTAATAGGCTGCTTATTTTAATAGTATATTAAGTTTTTACATAGTAATAGATTTCTTATGTTAATAATTTATTATTTTAATTTAATAATAAAAAATAATTATAGATATATTTTAATAATAAAAAATTAATTGTATATATTAGGTCAATTGTAAATAATTTAATAGTCTTTTTATAACTTTTATAGGATGTTATAATATTTTTTTTTGTTATAATAGAATGCTTATAAAATTATAAAATGTATTTTTATAGTAATGTGTTTTTTATTTAATAGATTTATTAATTTTATTTCATAATTTTAATATGAAGCCGTCACGCAGCGTGATGATAATGTTTAAAAATGATCAAATTTTATATAATAGATAGATATATTAAAAAAAAAAAAAATTGATGATTCCCACCAATAATTTGATCGTCAATGACGTGCTAATTTGCAAATATATATATAACTGTCATCGGTGATTAAAAACAACATGGATGACAATTTACGATGCTTGGCCCAAGATTTACATGTCCGACTTATGCCGACCTCTTTCTAGTTAAGACGAGCTCATATTCATACTATTGTCGAAGATTAGGTCGGGCTTGGTGTTAGGACCCATATCAAGCTCAAATTCGAACTCCGGCTGGGCTCAATGTTGGGACGTGGAACAAGTTTGGTGCCGAACCTGATCAGGTTCGATGCCGAGGCTCGGACCGACTCAGTGTTGGCACATCGATCGAGCTTCATTTCGGGACCTTGATGGATTGAGGTTGTGCTCGAGTTCGATGCTGGCCTTGATGTCGGACCCGGGTCCGGTTCAGATTCAGATCTGAACTGGTGTCGGGCCTAACCGAACTTAATGTTGAGAAAATGTTGGGACCATGTCGAACTCGGTTCCATGATATCTTTTCTATTTCATTTTGATTTTTGCATTTCAAAATGTATTGATCTTCAACAAAATAAATAATAATAATAATAATAATTCAACATAACAGTACACGGTAACCATCAACCTAGTGTAATTAATTATCACCAGCAATGTGGATGATCGTGTGTTATGAGATATTGCACAAGGGCTTGGCTCACAGCATGAGCCAAGGCAATAAGAGATGAATTTTTCGTGAGCTCCAAGTGATTTTACCAGCTAGGATATAAATTTGTCTAGTTGTATACAAATCACATTAATTATACATCATTCTTAATGCGGCCACTATTATGAAATTTAAGTAAACAGAGCTTCATGCTTAAGGACAAAATCTATTAAGAATTTACTGTATTATATGAATAATTTGAAGCTTTAAAAGAATGAGTAATGATACACAGAGACACACCCATATTTATATGAATGCTTGTAATCTTAATAACCACGTCTGCTACATTCGAATAAAAAACAACATAATCTTTAACTTTTATTAAAATACAAAAAACCGTCGTACACAAACAAAGGCCAAAGGGGTCACTGTAAAGAGTAATCGTAGCCGCAATGCAACACTACAAAATGTCAACAAACACCGTAACTATGACGAAATATTGCGGACAAAAACAACAAATCAAAGCAAATAAACTAAAAAAAAAAAAAAAAAATTAGATGCCGGGAATATCCTCTCATCTCATGACAAGTGTCTTCCGATTACGGGCCCACGTACCAATTCAATCACGTGTCTCTATCTCCAACATCAACGTCCTAAAATAAAACCACTAACACTTTATCAGCTCACATGTAACTCTAAAATTATACACAATTATTGTCTATCTTGTATCCCATACTAGGTTTTTGGAATTGTTGAGACAAAAATAACTGAAGGTGAGAATTGTAAATTGCTTTGGGATGCAAAGTGTTGGAAATTTAACAGCTATATCCAAGTGTTTGAATATAGGTGGTGAATTTCAATTCAAAATTTTTATAATTTTGAAGAAAACCTGCATGACTTGGTATTAATTAGCGTTTCTAGAGATTTTTTTTCACTTCTTTTGCCACCATTAGCAGGGTGGCCCAAGTATGTGAAGAGTGGAAGTAGTTAGTTTTAGTTTTTTTTGTTTGCTTTTGATTGAACATAGCTCGAATGGTTTGCAGATTCCTCACTTGAGGCCTGCTGAGTACAAGAGATCTAGATTGTCAAGGAACCGCAGGACTGTTAATCGTGCTTATGGTGGTGTATTGTCTGGCGCGGCTGTTAGGGAGAGGTATTGCTGAGAATGCTTAATGAGCAATATTTTTTGTTCCTATTTATTTGTTTAATGTGTTTTGAGGCAGATTTAATGGACTTCCTTTTGTTGAATGTTTTATAGGATTATTCGAGCATTCTTGGTGGAAGAACAAAAGATTGTGAAGAAGGTTTTGAAGATACAGAAAGCAAAGGAAAAGCAAGCCTCAAAGAGCTAGAAAATGGGAGAGCAAAATGGAACCCTTTTGAGCTGTAAAAGTTCGCGTGAGAGAGAAGTTTGGGTGTGATTATGATCAATTATATGTGTTACGGGAAGTTGAATGTTTTTATCATTTAGTTTGTTTGATATTTGATTACATGGTTACTCGGTACATTTAGAAGAGAAATCAATAACTAGTTCTTGATTTATGATATTCTATTTCTTATTCTAATGACAGAAGTAACTTTGCCTTGTGGTTTTTCCTGTATTACTTTGAAATGGTTAATTTTTTAGATCCTCTTTAAAAAAATATGATGATATTCCCTCCCCTCACTGAGACTAGGGTGCTAGTGTAAATTTCAGCACAAAACTTAGATGCTTATGAACAGAAAGATTTTAATTTCCATGGGCACTAGGTCTTGCTCCGTAGCTTTCCATTGTCATCGTCTGTGATAAGTTCATAGTTTTTCCAAAATGCCAATGTTTCGAATCTGGTCCAATCGTTAATAATTTCTTTTTTCAAGTTTATTGCATAACCAGCACTGGAGTTTCATTCAACACCAGAAGCTTCAATATTATTATATTATTATTATTATTAATTTTATCATTAATAGTACTAGGCATTGGAGTCATTCTGAATATCTCATCACTCAAGTCAAATAGGAGGGTGATAAACTCATTCTCATTACATGCCCACCAATAACAAGCTCCATTGAAGGATAGACCCTCGAAACCCTCAGGATGACAATTCTGAATTTCCAAGTGGTGTGTGATTTCCATTCCTGTCTTCCAAGATAAGCTCATCACTTTTCCATAATACCAATGGATTCAATCCTGAATAATTTTTTCCAAGTTCTGTCGAGACCAAATTCCTCCATGACCCATAGTTCAAAGGAGTTTCAAATTACGTAGGTGTCAGGTGGTGTCAAGCACAACCAATGCAAGAGATTCATTCAACTCCATAAGCCTCCAAGATGCTTTGCGATAATTCAAGTAAGAATCGGGCACTAGTATCTTTCCGAAGACCTCGTCAGTCATGTCAAAAGAAAGGATGAAATACTTGATCTCAGCAAAATCACCCCATGCCATCCAATAACAAGCTCCATTGAAGTACAAGCATCCAAAACTCTGAAGAAAGAAAACATATCTCAGTGATGATGATTTCTCTCCAGGAATTTGAACTCAATGTGTACACCTCGACCTTGGCAGAATAATCATAGCCAGACCCAGGATGACCCAAAAACAAAGGAATCTGAAACTTTGTAATAAATGGATTTGGGATCATAAAGCCAACATTAAGTGGCAACCAATTTACTTTAATCTAGCAATGGTAAGGATGGATAGAGGATTCGTGAAGTTGTCTGAATTCCCTCATAGCTGGGTTAGCTAAAACGACTGAACCAGGAGGCAGAGCGAGACAAATAATACCACGACAATGACCCAAAGAGTTGATTAAATATTCTTTTCGTATTGAAAGGAATTTCAATAATTTTCCCAACAACAGAAGAAACATGATTCTCACCAAAAGAGAGGAAGGACATCATATTTTCTTCAACACCAGAATCAGCAAGGAGCTTGCAGTTGAGAAGAACACAAGTGTTCTTTTTACTTAATATCTGGTTGTGGAGTTGCTTGACTACAAATCTTGGCTTTGATATGATTGAGTACCATGATTTTTTTAGACACTTGAACTCCATCAGTGAGTCCCTGGGCAGGAATGTAAGATCTGCTGCCAATTCTTCATGTACATCGTTAAATCTTACCATTGACTTCTGCTTTTTTTTTTTTTTTTTGAAATGTTGGAAATATCATCGCCAAATCACCCGACTTGTATTTAAATGGAACAGGTAAAATCCTAACTACTTGGATAAATAAATCTTAAACCTTATGTCATCATATCACACCCACTGGGGATAACTTCTACTCTTTCTATTAGATAATAAGCAAATGCGGGAACCTTGCACAGTGTAAATTCTTGCCAAAATTCATGGTATTTTTCTCAAAATGTAGTAATTAAATACATATAGCAGTGACAAAAAGCAATCATAAATGACTTTGCCTTAAGCATGAAGACTATCAAGACTTAACAGCCGTTCTTTTGACTGGATGGTTAGAGAGATATTCTAATACTTCAAACTTCAAAGCACACAAAACTATCAAAAGATACAAATTCTATCTAGAGCAATAATAGAGGCATAGATTACTTTGTTAATTCTTCTATGTCAAGCTTATTTCCTGCTTTGATTGAAACCAGACTGCTCTTGTAAATTACAGCAGCAAATGGCGCAAGATACCTCTTAACTGGAACAACTTTCATTTCCTGGGTACCAAGGTTGTAGCAGCACACAGTTCCATCCCCATCTTCGATAATGAGCTCATCATTTTTCCAAAATACCAATGGATCCTGAATTCTTGGATATGCTCCAATCTTGAGATGTTTTCTCCAAGTTCCACCAACACTTATTTCATCCATTACCCACATCTCCATGTAATATTCATTAGCTTCGACTTTAGGCAAAACAAACGCAAGAGATTCATTGAACACCGTAAGCCATATAATTGTTTTAACAAAATCCGGCACTTGTATTTTTTGGAAGACCTCATTACTCATGTCGAACGAGAGTATGAAGTAATTTAACTTTCCATCAACATTATCCAATGCCAACCAGTTACAAAATCCATTGATGTATCGACACTCATAACGCCGAATATAAATTAAATTAATTCCTGAAAAGCCTGTGTTGTTGAGTATTCTCCAAGAATCAGTACTCAAGTTGTACACCTCAACTCTGATATAAGCACGGTTGGTAGCTCCAGCTACAAGTCGAATGACCTTGTAATCATTGGATTTGGGATCATATCCAAAGCCAACAAAAAGCAATTGGCGCAAAAAATACTTATAGGGTTCAGGGAGTTTCCGGAATTCTCTGATAGCTAGGTTAGCTAAAATAACTGTACCAGATGGAGCAACAAGACATATAATGCCATGGCAATGACCTGACAATTGATAGATCTTCATATTAAAAGGAAACTTAATAATATTCCTCTTTACAATAGAAACATCATTTTCTTTGTCAAAAGAGACCAAGGTTAAGACTTTTGCTTCCTTTCCTCTGCCATTGACAAGCCTGGACTTGAGAAGAACACAACTGTCATTGTTATGTATCACAGTGCGGAGTTGCTTGGCTATGAATTTGGGGGTTGTAATGAGAGAACGCCATGCCTTCTGCACACATTTGGATCTCATCAGTGAGTCTACATCCAGCCATACAAGAATTTCCACCACCAATTCTTCAGGCAAATCTCTAAACCTTGCCATTGTTTAGCAGCCATTGATACATAAGCATAGTATATATATACATGCCAAAAGACTACAATATAGATAAATTTGTATTTAATTTATTTATCTTTAAAATACATGCATGTTAGATTTTCAATGAATCTTGATAATTATGAATTAAATGACCCTAGACTAAACACATTCAACCAAGAGCCAACAATAATGCTATATACATATCACGCATATATGCTAAATTGGTGGTTTCATAACAACATTAACAGTTGGTTCGGTTATCTTGAAAATGGAATTAATTTCTATGTTTCATCAAATTGACAAGTCCTGAAACCTTTGGGGTTGAAACAAAGTAGAAACTAGTATTTGGTTTGGTGATTAAGGTTCAAATTCTGAAGCCCACAATTAGTATTTTTTTTTTTTTTCCAATTATTTCGAATGTATGTACATAAACCGAAGGAGAAACAAGGCTGCTCTTGTAAAGTTACACAAGAAAAATCACTTAGATGCTTCTGACCTGGAAGATCTTTAATTTCTTGAGTACCCAGGTTGTAGCACAACTAATAATCAAGTGTCTTTAATGATAAACTCAGCATTTTTCCAGAACACTATATCTAGCAGATCTGAAGGGCGCATTGATGATATTCAAAAATAATTGGAGTGGAATGAATATGTTTAAAACAACAAGGGTTGATTTATAATTAACCCAAACAATCCTTGCGCTGGAATGATTGAGCTTTCTTGACATTTAAACCAAAATAACTCTTGGCTTCTTTGAATGCCTTTGTTTTTCTTGAACCTTTCCTATAGGCAGGTCACAGGTGAACTTAATCAGCTGCTTAAAAGAGCAAATTTACTACAAAGAAGCAAAAAACTCCACAACCAATTTTCATATGCATATTGCAACAAAATAAAGATGTTGCAGATTCTCAAAAGCAATAAAACCTATATTAAAAAAAAAAACTTTTAATTAAAATAAAGGTTTTAAATTGAGGGAGGAAGAGATTAAAACAACAGACAGCCAAAAATCATCCTTGGTTACAAATTTTCAATGTTCGAAATACAAACTACAAGCCACGCATTGGCTGCTTTCTGGCTTCGCTGTTAAATTACCTCTCAAAAAGGGCATCCCCCCTCGTTAACTTCCATGCCCACTGCTAGGATTGTTCGACATTTGGTTTTGGTGAACGATGAAGATTGTTACGATGATATGGAGAGACATGTGGAGCATTAGGTATGGAAAGGCTCCTAGCTGGTTGTCCACTTCTTGGCATTCTACTGCCATGTTTAGCATTCAGGTTGGGCCCCACGTGCTCAGCTTGCATGGCTTGAAAGTAGGATGAAGCAGACGCCAGGTCCTTAAGGTATGGCAGTGGCTTAAGGGCTTCAACCACCTCGCACATGAGAGGTCTGGCTTTTTGGTCACGGTTAAGGCAACTAGCAGCCAACTGAATTGCTCTCTGAGCACCTTTGATTGAGAAACATCCTTCAAGGCGAGGATCAATTAGTCGATAGAGCCTTCGCCTCTCTCCAAGATGTGGCCTAGCCCACTCCACCAGGTTATGCTCTCCATTGGGTCGATTTTTGTCCATTGATCTTCGGCCTGTCAACATTTCAAGTAAAACCACCC
>SKCR01013003.1:0-47372 GCA_019454045.1 Zanthoxylum bungeanum
AAGATCTGAAGGTCAGATCCTGAACCCTACTCCACTAAGCCATACCCCTTTTGGACACGTCGACAATCATGCCAATTCTCTTTAGATTAAAACAATTTTGCATTTCTCAATAATTTTTGCAATTTTAAATTATTTACTTATTATTTTTTTAATTAAAGAAATGAAATTTTGCATTTCTCGATAATTTTTTTTATTTAAGGGTACTTCTGGAAATAAATGAAATTAAGAGATGAATGGGAGCTGATAAGATAAACTATTTATTAGAACCGTTATTTATTTAGTTTCATTATTTCAACTCTTTATTTATTTAAGGCCTTCATTCAGGACAATTTTTTACAAGTGAATAATGAATATGACCTTTCATTGGGCCCTCTCCATCAATGAAGTCAAGATCATAATTTATACGGTCCAGATTGCACCGACATGGGCTCGTGGGGTCTATTACACTGTCATCTAGGCATGATCATGTGGAAGTTGCTTCCAGGTAAACATTACTACTTTTTTTCTCAAGTTTGATGATCAGATTCTTAGATAGATGGCCATGGCTTAGCAAATTACATGCCTGGTTAGCTATCTACTTGTTACAAGTGTGACATTTCATCCCTTTTTATGAAGATGCATATTCATGTGCCCTATTTTCATATAAATTTGTCCGTTTTGGATTTCGACGGATCTATCGAAAACTAATTGGTGTTCTAGTGAAAGAACTTGTATCTTACCTAGCTCGCATGACTTTGTCCCATAGCAAATAGTGTGCGGATAGGGCCAGACACAAGCTTATCCACAGGAGCCCCCCACTAAAATCGGAGCCCAAAGCAAACCAACATGTCACATGGATGTAGTAGAGAGCGTAGAAATGTGCACCGTTCACTAAGAAAATGTAATAAATGGGTTTCTTCTTATATACTTTTTAATCTTATTAACAGTGTTTTGTCTTCCAAATGGAAGATTATAAGGTTAAACTGTCAAACGTTATCGAATTGGTCATTATTGGGG
This sequence comes from Zanthoxylum bungeanum, assembly GCA_019454045.1. Taxonomy (NCBI): domain Eukaryota; kingdom Viridiplantae; phylum Streptophyta; class Magnoliopsida; order Sapindales; family Rutaceae; genus Zanthoxylum; species Zanthoxylum bungeanum. The sequence goes on from SKCR01013003.1 coordinate 997, forward strand.
CTGACCTGAGCAGCCCGTGTGTTATTGATTGGTCGGTTTGATCGTAAACGCGTTTTATGTTATTTTACGGAAAAACGTTTTCTTAAATGGAGTTATAATGCCATACTGTAATCTCTGAACAACGTTTATCTCAATTTTATAGCAAATCTAATACAAAAATAAAAGATCTGCAGAGCTACATCCATATGCTGCATTTGCTTGTGCAATCAGTGGTGTGTTGATTCTAATGATGCAAAAGTGCCAAAAGCTAAATTTTAAAGCCTCTCTCTTACTTTGCCTCAAATCTACTAATCACAATGTGATATGTGGGGCCAAAGAATCATATGATTAGATACTTTATTAGCCTATTGTTAGATGTAATTTGATTCCACTATTACTGAAAATTGAAACCAGAAGCTGGAACAAGAATTATGAAAATGGAAAAAGTTCACATATACTTACTAACACCAGATGTAACAGAAACAAAGGTAGAGCCATCTAAAACATCTCAAACATACAAAGGAAAACACCACACTAATGATACATTATTATTATTATTATTATTACACTTCACTATTAGTATTAGTCTAATAGTCTCCATTCTAATATCTCTAGTCGCATTGCATTGCATGTGCCTTCCTTCGAACCACTTGGAATATGAGCTCAGAAAAAAGCCCTACTCCCATAAAACACACGGGAACCAGTGTTCTTTGATGCCTGTAATTTCTGATCAGAGCTTGAATTCCCCGAACTGGTCGGTCCACTATCGATGTCCAAAGGCAGCTTCATCTTGGCCAATGACTCAGTAAATTGCTGCATGCTTTTCATATACATGTCTACTATCTCTTGCTGCACCACTTTCTGTTCAGGCTCAATGTTGATAGTGACAACAGGCTTGTTAATAGCATCACTTGGCGCTCCAACAGAGGAGTTGCTCTCTCCATCTCCATCTCCAACATCAACTTTTTTCTCTTTTGAGGCAGATACTTGTTCCTGATTCTCCGGCTTTGAAACTGCCGGAGCATCATATGAATCAGAGCTAGCAGCAACTGAAGGGGAAGAGACCCCATTAGTTGACACACTGCTTGGAGGAGAATCAAGCTTTGGAAGCTGAACAGACTCGACTGTAGCAGTGGAGAAGCTTTCCACAACATGAGCTCCGATCTCTGAACTAACTTGATTTCGGGCATCAGAAGAGACCAAGCTCTCAGAGGTTTCTGAGTCCATATTGGAACATGGGATCCCAAAATACTCTGAAACCATCATCTGGTTCTCATTCACAATCTTTGGATCAGGGAACTCGATCCTATCGAAGGACTCAGATATTTCTGAATCTTGGGCAGTTTCATCAGCAGCCAAAGGTTTAGGCACTGCTGGAATTGATATTACATCAGGTGAAGCTCCTGCATATGCAAGAGACAACTGAACAAAACCTGCCGGAGAATGGAAGAGATCGGTTGAAGAAAGAGAAAACTCTTTCTCCAACTTCCCATTCCCGACGAGTATTTCAGACAAAGGCACCAAAGAGAAGCCCAGCAACTGGTCTTCAAGATAATTCTTCACCCTACTCATCATAAATATTTCACATTTGAGGGATGATTCAACAGTCTTAACATTAAGCTTAAGATTTTCATTGAAAACAGGATTCCTCCCACCACCATTGATGATTTTGGTGGAGACTGTATTTTCAGGATCACTAGTCAGGCAGAGCTTAGCATAAACATCTTGCTTGTGGTAAATACAGATGTTATGAATGTCCCTAGCTTGATGTATGTAAACTTCGAGAACACCAATGAAGTTCTCTAAGTTAGACACAATAGCTGCTCTCCTGTTGGCGTCAGTTCCCTTGGCTAAGCTACTCGAACGAGCAAAGAAATCAGATTGCTGCCTCTCAGGTTCAGCAATAACAGAGTACTTGAATGGTGAGACAACTGATTGTGGGGAATCCATTGGAATACCGAGAAATTGAACCTGGAAAAGCACAAAAGATAAATGGAGGATCAGGGTCAACCTAAATGAAATTCCCAACTAGAAAGCAGAAGTATTTATCCCTTCAAGCCAATCCGAAGACTCAAATATAATTGAAGCAAATTGAAGGAACATCTGATATTGGGAACAGAAACTTGTCTTGTAGGCTAAGAACAAACTCTTAGCTTAAAAGCCCTATTTTTTTTTTTAGTAAAACCCATGTTCAAGCACAATTCTGATATATTAATATGCTTATGACCCAAAAAACAGTAATGATTCACTTGCCAAAGCTAAAAGCAAACACTAACTATGAACATGCAGAAGCCATATTTACAAAAGAAAAACCTTTCAAATGAACTCTCAAAAACCAGCAAAATGTAAACTTTTAATGATCAACTTCAAAACCTAGATCCATTCCTTAAAATTAAACAAAATCCAGAGCTGAGACACGGTCCCAACTCCCAAATCTGAAAAACCTCGCTAAGCCTGAGCTGAAGTTCACAAACCCAGAAAAGAAAATACCTCCAAAATGAAACCTTTCACATCAACAACTTCAAAACCCTGCCTCACAAATGAAAAAAAAAAACAAAGAGACAGAATTGAGCTAAATAGCCACAACTTCTCAAAACCCAGAAGAACCAAACCCTAAAACCTGAAACTTTTTGTTGGCAGTGAACTACTCCAAAACCCAAAACACCACAAATTTAAAAAGAAAAGAAAGACCCATGAACAGTTAAAGCCCAGATATGACAAGATACCACCAATAAAGCAAAGCAGCCATCTCTTTTCTTTTCTACACAGAAACCGGAATCCAAGGAAGACTAAAACAGTCAAAGCCAAAAACACATTTAAACCATATCATGTCACACAATTCTAAAACACACCCACTAAAATTCAAAGCAATCACACAATAAAACAATAAAGATTACTCTCTTTAGTCTTTAGTCCTGCCTCTGCCCTTTGGCCACCAAAGTCAAAAGAACCGCTAACCGTTTGCTTTAATCCAAGATCCAACAACAACCCAGTTCACTAAACGAGGTTGCTTTGCTTATTTGTTTTACTTATCGAGCTGTGAACTGAGAAAACAATATGTTAGAATAAAATTGTACAAGTACTGAGCATTCAGCTGAGCTGAGTCTTTTCGGAAAGAGAGAGAGATAGTATACAGAGTATATGATTAAGCAAAAGTATAAATTGATATTTTTGGTGGGTATTTGATATTAAATAATACTTGTTTTTTATTTTCTTCTCTTTGTGGTGATTTAGTGAACAAAAAAGGCAATGAGCCTGGGACTCTATGCAAATGCTACAGAGACACTTCCCCACGTCTAGGGGTGTTCACAAATCGGATTGGGTTTTTTAAAATTTTGTTAGATCCAATCGGGTCGGGTCAATGGAAAATCGGGTCGCGGATAGCGTCACGGAGAAGTGGAACCCGTTCGGGTTCGGGTCGGGTCGTCGGATCATTTAAAAATAATAATTTTTTTAAATGAATAAATTATTTTGAAATATAAATATTAGTTTTTTTATGTCCCAAAAATATCATATATATAAAGTTTTAATACAAAAAAAGTAAAAAACTAATAAAATAATAGTAAAAACTTTAAAAATAATAATAAATATTTTAGAAAAATAATAATTTTGTATAGGATCAGGTCGGGTCAAGGGGATCAAACCCGTTGCGCAACCCGAAAATTTCGGGTCGGGTCAAAATTTTGCAAATTTTTTTATGAACCCGCACGGGTCGGATCGGATCACATCGGATCGTATCGCGGGTTAACCCGACCCTATGAACACCCCTACCCACGCCTCTGTATTTGTGGGCCAATGAGAGATGAGTTGAGTGCGTATGTTGGTGGGACATGGAACTTGCAGAACAGAAATGTATAATACAGACTACAGTCTACAGTTAGTGTTTCAATTTCAACTTTCAAACTGTACATTTTTTGTCTCCAAATTTATTAATGAAGCTATCTGTCCTTGTATTAAAAAATAGAAAAATATATATTTTAATATATATAAAAATAAATAATATTATATTAAATTTATGTTTTCCTGTGATTTTAGTATGGTGGGATCACTAGAAGCTTACTCTTGAATTTATTATAGTTTTGTGGTTACTGACCTGCTTCAATTTAAAACGGAACATTATTGCCTAATAACTAAGGGTTTTTTTTTTGTGTGGGTAATTATGACAAATTATTGGTCTGAAAAGTGGAATGTTTGGTATTGTGTAGTTTGATATTAAGATAATTTCATTGTTTGGCTTAAGCAAAAGTATCCAATGTGCGAAGATTGATGGTATAGAATTTAAAATCTAATTTTTAGGTTTTTGGTTCGAATTTGTGGGGTGTGTTTCTTGTAAAAGTTTAGGACAGTCAGGGGTTTTAACTGCTGCGCTTAAGACCGGATTGAGTGGTTTAACGACGGGATTTCCAACGATTCCAAAAAAAATTAATAATAATAATAATTTCATTGTGCATATTGATTTTTTGGTATGTCTGTTTTGTTTTCCCCAATCATAATAATAATAATAATAATTCGTGATATTTATAACATTCGGATATGTTTGAAATTGAGGCCCTATCATTTTTAATCTAAAATGGTTGCATTTAATAAATGAATGGTTTATAATATTCAAGCTCCCATGAAAGGATAATTTCTCTCTCTTTGAGAACACATGTAATTAGTGTTGATGTTTAAAGATTATTTTAAACATCAATATATATAAACAAGCATCTTATTATACATCAATTAAATGGTTTTGAAAAGAAAAATATCACCATATTTTTTAAAAAAATATAATAATTATAACTCTTTAAAAGAATTTTGTGAGTGAACCAATATTAAAAAATTTCCTATCTTGATAATAATTTGTCTTTGGATTTCCTAAAGACAATCATCATAACAAATATGGAAACCTTCATGTTGACATACAGTCAAGCAGCCAGGCTTTACTAGTCTTCAATGCAAATTATACAGAGATTGGAAATTGAAATTGAAAGAACCATTGCTGGACCATAACTTATGGCCTCCCATCCCATGTGATTTTTGGCATTTTTGGCAGCCAAGAACAATAGTTTTAGGGCAAACTTTGTAATATCCCATGCCCCTTAATTTCGAGCCATATCTTGGCGTTCAATTATTATTAGGCGCCTAATATTACCGACCGATTTGTCATCGGTCGGTAATTTTCGACCTACATTTTGGTTGATATATATTTAGTCGGTATATATCCATTTTTTTAATAATTTTTATTAAAATTATTTCACTTTTACCGACCGATAAGTAATTTGTCGTTAAATTTGATATAATATCGACCTATCTCGTCAGTTGATAAAAGGATTTTGTTTATCGACTGAAAATACGGTCGGTAAGACGTCAGTAAAGCTTGGCGCTAAGTTTGTGCTTAGCGCGTCTTTTTCCGACGAAAGTCCGTCGGTAATTTATCGGTCGGTATTTGGTCAAAAAATTTCTTAATCTTTAAACGGTCGGTATTTAACGGTTTTTACCTACATAATATTTTCGGTCGATAAAATCGATCGGTAATCCAATATTTTTCTGTAATGGATGTTCGTGAAGTGCTTATAAAGTTGAGCTCCTTTAATTAGTTAAAGGTCTTTTTGATGGTTTTGGTATATATTTTTTTTGAAACGTTAGAAATCCCGTCGCAAAATCGTCTGACCCGAGCTTAAGCGGAGGAGGTGAACCTTTGCCCCATACTCTTATAAGAAATGCATCCCCTTAACTCGAATTCATGACTTGAAAATCAAGTCCTAAGTCCTTTGTCACCAAACAACATCTCTTGAAGGCGAGGTTTTGATATATGCCAAGAACAAAATCGTAAAGAGCCAAAGCTTTGAAGTTACGGAACGTACAATATCTGACTAGTTATGTCGGATGGTACTTTTGTTTATGTAGAAACAAATTTTAAATGTAACAAGAACTTGCAAATTATATGTATTATTTCAATTTGGATGGATCCAAAATTGTGCTTTCTTAATTTTTAAACCTTCAAGATTATTCATATAAATTATTCAGTGTAAAATTAGTTTGTGGTCTATTCCTCTTAATTAAGATTTTTTTTTTTTTTAAATAAACATTTTGATAATTGAGATGTGTATTTGGAAAGAGTCCATTATTAGGTAGATTTAGACAATTAAATTTTCCTTTTTAAAGACAAATAACAAATAATTAAGTCTTAACCAACTAATAGAAGAAGCCAATTGAAGGGTAATTATCGCCATAATAAAATTAATAGCAAGAAAACAAATACATCAATATTGTGATATGACTTGTCTATTACTAATTTGTTTAGAAATACTATTTGTAAAGAAAGTTTGAAGATATGAATGATGAGTCATGAGTGTAAGATCTTGGCATATAAGACCACAGCCAAAAAAACATAATTCAAATTTTTGTCACAAGAAATGTAATAGAACTTGTAATTGCACATATTTTTGGAGATATAATAAAATTTATCTAAAGAACTCAAAACATCAAAAGGGATAATTAAATCATAGATGCTATATCAAATATCAATCATAGATGCTATATCAATCAAAACCACCTAAAAGTAAAAGGAAAGGAATGTGTGGAACTTGTAAGAATGCCCACTTTAGCACGAAACACATGTGATAATGATTTTTTTTAATTATATATGTTATGTGTTTTTTACATTTCTACTTTTAAAAAAAAAAAAAAAATTGTTTATAATTTAGTCATATAAATAAATAAGTATCTCTTATTATTATATTTTGTTAACTCTAACGGAAGTACTAATGTTGCTTAATTAACAAAAGCTGATTAAGTATAAAAAACACATAACTTGTAGGATTATAAAATTCATTACCCAATAAACATACACCAAGAGGAGAAAAGGCTATAACTTTATTAAGTATGGACCCTATAATAAGTTAATAACAAGGTAATTTAAGCTTGCGTTATATCCATACTAAGCCTTTATTTGATATGGCTTCTACTAAAAATTAATTTTTAATTTCAAAATCATTTTTAAATTAATTTTTTTTTTCATGTTGTTTAGTTGCATTTTGAGTATAGGTGAATAAAATTGGTTTTGCTTCCGTTTCGAGTGGACCTAGAATCTATCCGGAAAAATAAGTTTCTAACATTTTAGAACTGAAAATTACCCAATTAAATAAGATACAATATTTATCGGTTCTGATCTCGTTCCGAGTTACTCTATTTTCCATTTCCAATACTTGAATAGTCAATACATAAAGTAAAATAATTCAGCTATATATTGATTTTGTAGTGTTGAAATCAGTTATAAAACATGTTCCGATTCCCACCATAGTAAAACCGGAACCAGACAAAAAAAGTTCCTCAATTTTGGAATTGAAACTGACTCTAAAGGAATTGGTTTCATTTTTGGAACTAAAAAATCGGCCTAGTTCCTCACGGTTCTAGGTAGAACCTGAATCGCTGCACAATCCTAATTTTGAGTCTATTTTTTTAGAATTAAAAATGTTATTTTGCATCTACTATCAAAAACTCATTAGAATGCCTTATTCTATTTTACAAAATTATTTCATTTCTTTCATAACATAATTAAAAACAAATGTGTCTATTGAAGTAATTTTAATATTTTTTTAATAAAAGCTCTCGTTACCAATTAAATAACTAAAAACTTTTCAATAATAAAAGCTTTACTTAAATTTTTTTTGGGTTATTATCACTTCACTATTTCAGAAATTGAGAAATAATAAATGGATATAAAAAGTATTGAGGTGTAATATTTTACTATTATACCTTTACAAGTTTTACATTTTACTACTATATATTTACAAGTTTTACATTTTACTACTATATCTTTACAAATTTTACATTTTACTATAAGAAGTATGAAGAAATAACAAATAGGTACAAGAAGTATTAAGGTGTAATATTTTACTACTATAGTAAAATTTAAGATTTTATAAAGATATAGTAGAAAAATGTGATATTTTGTAAAAATATAGTAGTAAAATGTAAAATATTTAAAGATATAATAGTAAAATACTACACCCCATTACTTATTATACTAATTTGTTATTTTTGAATTTTTTAAAATAGTGAAATGATATTAATCTTTTTTTAAAAAAATATAATTAAAAAAATCTAGTATATGAGCATGGTTCAAAAAAATCCAACTGAGGCAGCGCCTCGAGGCACACCTCAGCTGCCTCTCGATGGCGGGCGCCTCGAGGCAGCCGCCTCACGCTCGATTTTGTTGCGGGCTGCCTCACGTCGCCTCAAATCGGGGCATCGCGAGGCGTATTGACTCGGACGCCTCGATCTGACCAGCAAAGCCACTAGTGTGTGTCTATGCCTATGGCACTGTGTTACAATTAAAATTTATATAGAGATTAATATTATATTATTTAATTTGTTTATAATAAAATGATTTTATTTTTTAATTAAATGATTTGATTCTTTAATTTATTTGGTAGTTTTCATTTTCCATTAATAAATGATTTTATTCTTTAATTTATTTGGTAGTTTTCATTTTCCATTTTTATAGAGATTCTATAATGAAATGACTCTTTATCAACTATTAGATTATAATGAAATGATCTGAGCCGCCAATTAAGGCACATAAAGATAGCCTTTGGATACATTATCTCTCTTAATTTTAACCATCTGTTACACTCTATTCCTCATACACCATTGTGCTTTATAATATATAAGGATGTTGAAGTTTGGAGTTTGACTCCCAATTTCAGCTCTCATCATTTGAAAAAGTCACAAGAAATAAGGGAAAAATCATAACCCTCAAATTATAAAACCCTATTTATTCTTCAATTCTTAAGTTATTTTAATTTTCGTTTCTCTTTCGGGGGTGTTGCCCCCGAGCCCTCAGGGGACACTGCCTCTCGATCCATGATGCGTCAATATAAGATAATAACTGAACCATAATGAATTTATGATATTCATATTTATAATATTGTACATTGATAAATTAATCATCATATGTTGATTATATGTCCAAAATCAACAACATTTGGTATATTCTCTTAGCGTGGATTTGACATTTGATGCATATGACTAGAATGCATAGTATTTGAGTCTTTTTTTTAATGTCTAGTATATGTGATCATGTGTTCTTATTGACGCCTCCAATGAGTGTGGCTTGGTGGCAAAGTGCTTAAGATTTGATTGTCAGATTCTGAGTTCGAGTGCAGGAGGTGCATTTGTTGTAAGAGCCTGAGGCAGCTGGGGGTTTTACCTGATATGCTTAAGCTCGGATGTTGTGGTTTGGCGACAGGGTTTCCAACGTTTCAAAAAAAAAAGTGGTCTTATTGACAATCATAACACTTTTTTTGTGTTATAATTTTTCCCCGTGTTTAGATTGAGGCTTCTGCATTGACTTTCTTGAGGTTGTCCGCCTCACCTCAAATTAAAATTCACATCGCACCACATACCGAGTTTTCAAACCTTGACTACGAGAAACTCTTATTGACAACCTAATAACTATTTTTTTTTTAAATATATATATATATATCTGAAAGTCATAATAAAAGAGCCGAAAGTACTGTTGCAAAAGCCAAAGTTGATAGAAAATCAAAGGTTACTTACAGTGGGGTCTTATTTATTTATTGGTTTCTGAAATTTAAATGTATGGGAACCTTATCTCTTTGAAATTATACAGTCCATCCAAAGTAGACTTTTAACAAACCATGTAATAAGCAAAGGGTCTTTTTTTTCTCTTTATTTCAAGTTGTTTGCTTGGCTAGAAAAAGTTCACCCATGATAGAGATTTGGATTGAGCTTTTGCTTTCCCCTCTCTTGACTCTTGTTTATCTTTTTTCTTTCTTTCTTTTAATAGATGATATAGATATGAGACTTATTTTTATGCAATTTTTTTTTTTTATAAAAAAATTAAATGCTTTTCATTTACCCTTTACTAAGGTTATGTGATTTATAACTAGGGATAGCAAAATACAAATCTGAATCGGAATCCATATTATATTTCACGGATCCATCTCTATAAAAAAAATAATATGCAGATTCAAATACGGATATTATCTATGTGGGTTTTTGGATATCCTAATCCACAAAAAAATTAAAATTTATTCTTTAATTATTTAATTTTAAATATATAAAATAAAATAACAGTCATAATTAGACATTAATAATTCAACACCCAAAAGAAGATTTACAATTCAAAATACATTAAAAAATAAACTAAATTTAATTTTAAAAATATAATAAAATCATAAAGCAAATTAAATTTTTTTATTAATTTTTTATTTTTATTTCCGCAACCGGATATTCAGATTCTGAATTCGCTTAAATCCAAATTCAAATTTACGCGGATTTTAAAAAATTAAATTCGCTTATACATTCTTATTAAGACACATCCAAATTTTTTCGATCGGGATCTTATAGATTTAGGCCAGATCCGAATATAGGTCTCATCCCTACCTACAATTACGCATGGAATGATGACTTAATAGTGCTTCTAGATTGCAGTCACTTTGAGAACTTGACCAAATGTCAGCAAAACTAGACTGTTTCTTGAAATCACAACCATAAGATAAAATCAGGCAATAGATATTTGAAAAATGTGGAATCAATTGGGGGCTATTTTATTCCATTTCTTTGACCTTTTATCACCTTGAGCCTCATCAAAATATTACAAAATTCCACATATCCCAATATATAATTAAATATTTAATTATTAAAGAAAATACCCATCTTAATAAACAAAGCTTCGAACATTCATGTTCCACTCATTGTCATTACTTACTAATTAATTATGGATTAGTAAAAGGATTAACATTGTACTCAACTAATTAACTTGCAAACACACACAATTTGGCAGCTCATAGAAGTTGTAATGCCACCACAATCATATATACACACAATAACCCCATTTATTTAATTTTTAATTTAATTTCATAATCAAAATGTTTAAAGATTAAGCTTTTTTATTCATTAACTTGTCGTAAATGAGCATTAATTAAATTGAAAGCTCGGTGCATTTAGAAGTTCAGAATTTGGCTACAGTGGGCTAAAGACCAAATTCCTTTTGAAAAAACTGCATCTTTATTGATCATAGGCTGGGTAAATAGCATTATGGGCTGGCCAAGCTCAGGTCCACTAAAAACTAGCACTCAAGCTGAGCCCATAATTATGGGCTGAAATTATTAAGCCCAGTTAATAATCACTTTCATCCCACAAAAAAATACACGTGGATAAGTGCCCCTTTACAGAATTTTCTACAATTCCCAACTATTTCTAAGTTCGTAATAAGATGAAAATAGAAAGATGATAAAGTTTAAAACTTTCTTAAGAGTTAACTTTGCATGTGTCATGTGTTAGCTCATTTGGTTGAGATTTTATACTATTTAAAGTAGGTCTTCGGTTTGATTTCTCACGGTGGAATGAGTGAATAAATAATTGTTAATAACTAAAAATTACAACGGATCGTCCTAGCGGCTAAAGAAGGAAGAAGTTTTACCGATCCAATGGATTGACAACCAAATCGTCCCATCGGTGTAAGAACTAAACGGCCCAATATTACCCAGTCGGTCTATCAGATGAATCGTCCAAATAACTGATAGTGAAATCACGATAATTATCAGACAGAGAAGTTGCATGAACATGGACATGACAGTTGAAAGGGACAAGACATGATCTCAACAGTTATCAGGAGACCTTATCATGGCAGTTATCACGAAAGATGGACAGAAAAGTGAGGAATGTCAGAACATGCCACATAATGCTACAGATACTAAAAGTCAAGCGTACAAGTGGGACAGTTAACACAGCTAGCAGAAGAAGAAGCACAGGTCGCAGATCATAGAGTTCAACCCTTCGAATCAGTTACCAAGCCATTATCCAAATCATTATATAAGCTCAAAAGTAAGTTTAAGGAATTGAGGAGAAATCGAAAAAAAAAAGATTTATAAATGTAGTTTTATCCCTTTAGCTTATTTACTTGGGATTGTATGCTTGCGCCCTTGGAGGTATTTCTCAATAAAGATTATTCATCCCTTTTTGAGACTTTGTTCCAAAAGGTTTGAACCTGACACACACTTTTCCTTTTACTGCTCAACAGTATTTGGTGACCACAATGAGAGGATTGGTGAAAGGGAATTGAGAAGCCTCCTTAGAAGAATACTCAAACTGGATCAAGTATAGAGGAAATGGTATTGGAGAAAACCAACCAGAACCGTGTCCCGGCTGTAGTGAAAATTTTTGAGGGTTTGGCAGAGTGAAGTCTTTATGAAACCATGAGAGAATTGGGCCCTAACATGATGTAGTCTCAGCTTGGAGACCTCACTTAAGATGTGGTAGAACATGTTAGACTTTAGAATAACCATAATATGGATAAATTCGTTTCGACTAGTACTTTATATTATGAAAATATGGTCAAACAGACGAGCACGTTGACTGACTTAATGGCTGGATACTTGTGTATGGAGGGCAGCTCCCCAATGAGGTTTCACATTGCATAGTGTGTTACCTATGGTGTGACTGAAATCGGGACCAGCCAAGTATGAGGCCTCTAGTGGAAGGTCAGAATACTAAACCCAGTAATGGCATATCGTCCCGTGGGGCACCTGCCATTGGAGCACCATGTGGAGAAACATTTCCCACTGGTAACATCCAAAGCTCAGGGCCAAATGGCGGGAATCCGCCAGTTAGTGCGGCTAGCAAGAAATGGGCATATTTCAACGCCCCAAGGGCAACACCCACATATGGTATGTTCGTTTATGGGCCCCAAAAGCCAACTGGAGTGCCATTCGATGACAATGTCGTGTTGAGGGAACAAATGCTCGAGATCCTTCCGAACTAATTTGGTTTCGGAGTTAGGCCAATACAACCTAAATATAAGAAGTCATATATCGATTGGATCGATATGGCTTACCCTTGGTCGATGAATTATAAAATATCTGAGTTTTCTTTGTTCACGAGATCAGAGGAAAATATCTAATGCTGAACATATATGGAGATTTACCATTTCAGTATGGGGAAGTGAATAAATTTGACAAGTTGAGATTATTCCATAGTTCTCTATCAGAGGTGGTTTTCTATTGGTTTATCAATTTGACATCGAACTTGGTGGAGAAATGGTATCAAATGAAATAACTTTTCTATACACAGTTTTATAAAATTGAGTCGCAAGTCACCTTGGCTAATTTGACCAACTTGAGGCAATTGTCAAATGAATGGGTTGAGACTTTCCTTGAAAGGTTCAAAATGGCTACAAGTAAACGTTCCACGCATTTACCAGAAAAGGAATTTGTGAAAATTGTCCTGAGTTGCTTGAGCTTTGACTTGAAAAAGAAGTTTCAGGATAGAGAATTCTCGGACTTCTTTCAGCTTACCAGTAATGTGGTGAGATACTAAAGGCTATTGAGGGAGGATGAGCAAGTGAAAAACTCGAGAAATGGAACATACTACAAATATGTCAATGTTGGACAGTTATGACCCATAACATCATTATTTGTACAGATCATGGTGTTGTTGTACAAATTAACTATGTGACAAATGAAATTGCCCTTTTATCATTTGTAATTAGATTACCAAGATGTATAAATGATAGAAGGTCCATATGATTAGTTCCGAATTGATAAGATATGAGACAGTATCAATCCATGAAGGTTTAATCATTAAATATCCCTAGTCGTAGTATTATCGAGATTGGACATCGATAATGCGGAATAGACTAGTATTGCACTTGTGCGTGTTATGGGAGCATAACGACATAGTTCTCATATATTTGGGTATAGGATACTCATGCAAGTGTAATAGGAGGTTGTATTTACCGATGGTACGGAAACAACTTCGCTCTGGATAGACCCCTCAGAATTCCATTGGTAGTATGACTATGTGTCTATGGAAGTCCGAATCAGGGTAGGTGTATTTGGTCTTAACCTGAGACTTGCACCGCTAATACTTGCGACAATCAATATACTTTGGTTTTGGTCGTCCAGGGCTTTAACAGGTTCTGTGTACGCCTCTTCTGGGTAGTTTGAGAATCGTAGTGTATTGGGTGTGATGTCGAGATGGAAGTATCACTCCAATCATAGTGGAGATGATGATCACGTAGGATACGGAACTGGTTCTCTTATATGCTACAGCTATCGGGATATTATGACTAGGTCATATTTATCCGATTATAGAGACTAGTTACCAGAGATCCAATATGTGCTTCGTACGGGGCAGACACATTTCCAGCCCCAGGCCTTGCACGTGACATCCGATACTGGATCGAAATACGCAATACTATGTATACTACGCCTGATATAGATCACATATTCCAGTAAGAATATTTCTGGAGAATTAGGTAGGCACGGTGCTTTGCTAGAAGCCAACCATGTCTTGTAAATCGGTAAAAACGTAGTACTAGGTACGTACGTGTTCAGATAGTCCGACGACCGGATTTACTGCCAACATATCCGGGGATCTCATGGGTCACTTCCCAAAGATTCACCGATGACGTATGACTCGCACTTTATTAATCTGGGATTAATTAGATGAGAGAGAAAATTAATCTGGGATTAATTACGGAGATATTTTATCTGGGATAAAATATTAATTAAAGAGAGAGAACGATTAATTTGGAATTAATCGATAAAATAATATATTTGATATATTATACGAAATTAGATTTCGACGCGGGCGAGTTAATTTAGAATTAATTCGTTAGCGACGTGAATAGTGATTTTGCTAGGCATAATTATTTAATTACGTCGCAACGAAAAATTCGTTAATTTGGAATTAGCGAACCCGAGCCCGGGAGTGTTTGCGGGCGCACTCGCATTGCGAATTTAAATGCGGCCCACAAGTCACATCAAGCGTCAAATCACTAGTCACATCAAGCGTCAAATCACTTGTCACTTTGAGTGATGTGACAATTTGTCACTTGATTGATTGATGGGAGTGGTTGTTGGCATTATTGCCATTTGACTTTTGGAAAGCAAAAAAATTGGTAAATGAATTTTTGAAATTCATTTTGTGTATTAGATACACATATCATCCAACAACCAAACTAATACACTTTCTCCATTTTTCACTCTCTTCTCTCTCGCCCAAATGGGCATTTTTCTTCTTCAAAATTCTGGTTCTGCCGAGACATGAAGAAGAAAGGAAATTTTACGGCAAAATTTCCGGAGTGCTAGCACGCTTAAGGAGTCGTACGAAGGTGATAGGGAAACCCACCCATGGGCATGGAATCACAAGTCAAAGCTTGGATCTTGGAGATCCTTCCATGGTGGTGACCGAATCACAAGGAGCACAAATAGGGGAGAATGCCGAGAGCTTCCTTGGATGAAAGCTTGAAGATTTTTTTTTTTGTGTTCATCGCATCGCTCAACCGATCAATGTGAGTATGATTCCGCCATTCTTCATTGTAGTATTCGCACATGTTTGATGCTTGATTTGATCCTTGGGACCTTAGAGAAACCCAACAGTCAATTATGAGGTGAGCAATATAGGGGTTAATCAAGCCGATTTATATCTGGCTGAATTGATTTAGGGGAAGACTTATGCATGTAGGTTCTCGTCCATACCAGAGATGAGAATCGAAAGTGAAAATTCAACCCCAAAATAAAAAGGGCCGGATATTCTCATTTGACGTGACCAAAGAAGATGTCATATTCGACCAATTATTTAGAGACAAACAAATTAGATTAAACGACCGGAAAAAATTTCCCAGTCCTGAACAAATTAAGGAAAAAAGTATTACAAGTGGCATAATGTGTGGTATCACATCATTATAATTGCAATGTATTTTGAAATGTATTGCGAGACGCTATTGAATTGGGGCGAATCACGTTGAGAGCAAAGACAAGATGGCCATGGATGAAAATCCATTTCTGAAGTCAGTAGAATTGAATATGATCAATCCAGACTTAACCAAAATGAGATTGCTAAGGTTCAAGTTGATACTGGATGAAAGACGCGACAACTTACACCATAGCGGGATTGAACGATCGAGCCCAAAAATGAAAGGAAACGACCAAATAGAATAAGCGTATGTTGTCGGAACAACTTAAAATGGATGCAGGAATTGGAGGAAAGTTGTGAGATAAAACCATTGTTTAATAGGCCACTTGAAGGATGGTATTTAGAGACTTTCACCCCAAGGTTCTATGGTGAACATTTAAATTTCATCCAAAATGTTTGGATTTTTCGACCATAATTACGTAGGAGTAAAATGTAGCATGCCTATAACAAACAAAATGGCTGGATAATCCCCATCGATAAGATGACACTGATGCAGTTAAAATGGAACCAGAGAAATTATGGTCGAATGATGCACCAAATGTATGAGGGAGATCGCGACAAATGTTTGTGTGTGTCAAGTGTTATGACGAGTGAGAAGCCTGGCATGGTAGTCAAAAGGAAACCCAAGAACGCCTTTATGGAAGTTAAAGTAAGCCTATGATGCAAAGAGTGAACTAAGTTTGATCATCATGACCGAGATGGGGAAGGAGATGCTGAGAAACCCCCTATTATTATCCAGTTTGGTAGCATGCCACCCGTCGTGGCCAATCATTACTTGTTACTAGAGAAGTTTGAATGAAAAGAGGATGAAGTTCAAAGCATGGAAGAAGACGTTTATAATACAGATGAGCCATAAATAAAAGCCATCACTTTGGAAGAAGCAAAAGAACTCAAAGAGGACGACATGAACGAAATCGAAGAGGAAATCAATATGCATACAGAAACACATAAGAGGAAAATAACACAGAATCGACTCTTGAATGAGCTTCATGAAGTAGGGAATCCAACAGTAGGCACTCTTGAAGACTTTTCAATATTACGTATTTTATGGGAAGCTGATGTTGCGAAAGATAGTTTTGCGGGCTGCAAGAGTTGGGAGTATTCATAACGGAGCATCATCCAGCAGCGCGCCACCTCCAATGCCTTTAGGCTAGGAGTCAGACGAACCCAGGGAACGAGTGGAATGTGTTTTGGCTGTTCAGGCTGAGAAGATTCAAGTAGTGGACAAAGGTAAGAACGAGTAAAAAAAATAAAAATAAAATCAGCCAAAATAGTGATATCCTAAAACCCCCCACATCAGATGACGAAACACATTAGGCCATTATATGTAAAGGCAACTGTTAACGGTGTACATGTGGCTAAATTACTAGTTGATGATAGAGCGACCATCAATGCCATCTTATTGTGCATGTTGAAAAGGTTCGTGAAATTAGTAGCAGATCTCATCCCAATGGAGGTCATTCTGACAAGCTTCAATGTGGAAGCCGCCACAACGAAAAGAGTTGTCTCACTAGATATAAAGATCAGAAGCACAACTAGGACAACCATATTTTTCATCATTGACAGACCTACCAATTACAATATTCTCATCGGACAATATTGGATCCATAGAATTCGCTGTATTCCTTCCTCCCTCAATCAGTGTTTAGTTTTCTAGAACTAGAAGGATGCAACCGAATTAGTAAACACAGACGATAGACCGTTTGCATCTGAAACAAATTTTTCATAATATTATATGTATAAAGGAAACTGCAAACCGGTCCAAATGATAAAAAAATGAGGACGAACTATTATCGCTGTACAAAATGACGAGTTATGTTTCACCGAATTCTTGACAGATTTATTTAAACAGATGAGGCCAAACATTGTGGCCTTCAAGGAGCCAATAATTGGCCATCATCCAATAAAGCATATGATGGAAGCAAAAAAACTTGAAGCTTATCTCGCGTTCGCGGCAAACCGAGCCAATCTTATGGCTCATCATCAGGAAATTAAAGCATAACTCCGTAAACAAGCCGCGGTTTCGGCCTTAAGAGAAAAATGGGCAATACAATATGTGGATAACAAGATAGAGGGAGAGGCCTATAAGATTGACTGTCTAGATGAAATAAATTACGAAAGAGATATCGAAAGCTTGGGGGTAAGCTTGAAGCTCTCTAAATTACTACTCAGATAATTAGTTTTTAGAATTTATCTCATCTCCCATTTATACAAAGTAATTGAGGCGATTGCCCGTATGAGAGGATCAATCATTCACTTGTCTGACATACCTCTCATACTAGTAATAATATATTTATTTAAACATGTATCAACATAGTAACATGTAAGCATTGAACACAAATATCAATGAGTATTAACATTAATAAACATGATTGAGAAATATAACATATCATAATATGTAAGTACATTAACATCTAAGCAATCCCTGAGTTTTTACATGTCTAACAAAGACATCTATAGGAATAGGCTTGGTCAATGGATCCGCTACCGTCTATTGTGTAGAAATATACTTCATGTTTACCTCTTTTCGTGCAACTATGTCTTTTACAAAGTTATATTTGGTATTTATATGTTTCGTTTTACAATGAAATTTTGGGTCTTTTGTGTAGGCTATTATTGCTTCACTATTACAGTTAACTAATACTAGACCAAAAGCATCATTTGGCATACCCAAATGATCCAAGAACCTTTTCAACCACACAATTTCTTATACTGCAGATAAAAAAACCACAAATTCAGTCTCAATTGTGGATAAGGCTATATAAGATTGTTTCTTACTGCTCCACAATATGGCACCATTGTTGAGTAAGAAAATAAAACCGGAGGTAGATTTTCTTTCATCTAAATCTCCTCCACAATCAGCATCGGTATAGCCTCACAATTGCATATCATTCCCTTGATAGCACAATGAGTAATCAATTGTCTCTTTTAGATACCTAAATATTATTTTAACTGTTTTCCAATGTGTTAGTCATGGATTGGATTGGATTGGATTGGAATCTACTTACCATTCCAATAGCGAAATAGATATCAAGTCTCGTACATAACATTGCGTACATTAAACTTCCAATTATACTTGCATAATGTAGGAAATGATTTTTCTTTTGCGCATCAAAAGTTTCTTGTGGTGGCACCGGCTCCGGTATGGATCTTTAAAATTTTCTTTGCATTTTCCCTTTGTTGTAGTAGCTGAGATCAATCATTTGGTGTCCAACGCTGGATCAACCACTCGATCTTCCGAACTATGACTCGAAACCAACAATCCGAAGTGTGAGCTTCATTCACAAAAATCAAAAACTCTAAACTATTTAGAGAATTAAGATGTCACAATGGTGTTTGGCTTTTGGAATTTCAAACACTCTCACTACACTTGTGAATGTTTGAACTCTTTCTATTTTCTCTCAAATTCTTTCTCACAACACTTGTGTGAATGAATGCAAAATGTTAACCTTAAGAAGTGAGAGAAATGGTAGATAGTATATTCTCTTACACAAGCCAACTAACCTTATCATTAAGCATCTAATGCTTTCTTGCAATGGCTAACACAAAAATGTGAATGTCATACCAAAGCATAAGAAATGATAAGCTAAAGACAGTGACTTTATAACAATTATGAATATAAAACTTTCTCTTCGTAAAAGAAAAGTTGAACGCTCAAATTGTTCAAGTCCTGAATCAACTCTTAAAAGAGATACTCTTCTGCTTCTTGTAAGAATGAGTGAATTTCATATCTATGTAAAACGTTCCCAGCTACACACCAAACCATATCCCCAAAATACGTAGTTATTGGCCAGGAATGCAACACCAACCTCACCATAGTAAATCAAAGGACATAGCCTATCATTCATGAGTTCGTAATACACTCAGGATTAGGGATGGCAAAATCCGGATCCGAACCCGGGTCCGGATCCGGAAGCAATTTGGTTACCCCGGGTCCAGACCCGTGTCTACCTGGTCCGGATCCGGATACCCGGTTTATTTTTTTAATTTTTTTAATTTTTAATTGTATTATTTTATATTTATATTTGGATTTTGTCAATTTTATTAGTTTTATTTCAATTCTTTTATATTTTTTAATTATATTCTATTATATTTTTATATATATACATATTATCTTATATTTTTCATTATATTTTAATTTATTATATTTATTTATTATTTCCGGACCCGGGTCTATCTGGACCGGACCCGTGCGAACCCGAGTCCAGATCCGGATTCTCCCGGGTCCAAATTTTTAAGACCAGGTCCAGATTTTTTAATCCCGGATCTTACTGCCATGCCTATTAAGGATCTTACTGCCATGCGGACCCGTGCCGGGTCCAGATCTTACTGCCATGCCTACTCAGGATTAAGATCGAATCCATATATGACCATTTATTAGATAAAATGAATTTCTTCGGTTAACAGATATTAAAAGAAATTCGTATTTATCTGAGTCCAGTCCTATATGATCTCATCATACAAGGTGCCTCTATTCCAATGTCACTACATGAACGATCCCGGATCAAGGTCGTCATACAAGTATAGAATAGTCCGCATCTACAGATAAACCACAAACAAAGTACACTTTTTATTTGCTCTCTATGGACTATTTAGATTACTAACTTCAGAATTAAATCCTCTTGTGCATCAAACATATACTAAGTCCGAAGGTACAATAGTAATCAAGGTAAACAATGTTGGGGTCAAATCAGGGAGGCCCAGCGGAAGGAGCGATGTTCGGGCGAAATCGAAGTTTAAAATTTTAAACTTACGAATAAATTATTTAATATCAAATATTAATAATTCATTCATATTTCACCTAAACATATTTATTCGATAACATATAACGACATAAATAATATAGAAACATCGCGAAACATTTGCAAAAACGTTTTTCCGCAAAATAGCATAAAACGGGTTTCCGGCCGAACAGACCGACCAATGCTCATGGGGACTGCCCAGGTCAGCCCCAAAAATATTTGGATAGTTCGTGGGCTGCCCGAACAGTGCCCAGTTCACTGTTTGGGTAGCTGTTACCCGATAACGTCGTTTTTCACCGTTTTCACGTTTTTTCACTCCGAAATAATTTCCGATAAATATTTTTCTTGGGCAATTAAAATAAACCAATTTATTATAATTACTCAATTAATAAAAACTAAATTTTTATCTGAAAAATCAGATTTATCATTAATTGCTGTGAGACCTCTATACTTTGTAAATTAATCATTTTGGTGATTAATTATGTGAATTACGTATTTAATTGATTCCAAATCAATCCCAAAATAATTTTTACAATTTTGCAACACAAAACAGAAACTTTCCAGAATTTCAGAAATTATCCAGAATTTTCCAGAATTTACGAAACAGCCCCTGAACTTTTCATTATTGCAATTTGGCCCAATTTGTTCAAAACACATCAAGATCAAATCCAATCATCCCAAATTTTACATACATCAAATATACATCAAATTATACATATATATGAAAATTCCCAAAATTTGAGTGGGTTAAAAACCCTAATTTCATAAATTATTCAAATTGGACAATTTACATTAAATTGACAAATTCAATACTTTAATCATTCAATTACCACACCAATCAAGTCTCACCATCATGAAACAACTCAAGAACAATTCTAGGTCATTTATGAATGGCTAAGCAACTCTAGAATGGCAACATAACCATGAAATGGTTTAAAGTATGCTTATGAACTAATTTCATGCAAACTTTAATTATCATACATGCTCATCTTTCAAACAAGTTTAAAACCATTAAATCACAAACTAAAAGAGTAGAGACAATATCCTAGCAACACATGTTGAAGCTAAGCATGATAGAAACAATTTCTTAGTTGGAAAGTTTAAGAAAAACTTACAAAATCCAAGTATTTTTCAAGCTTTTCGTCTTGTTTTCCAACTTTGCTCTCAACTCTCTTTGTTATATTTTTGGTAACTTGTTGTTTTGTGATGGAAATGAAAAACAAAACAATTTTGTTAAACAAATTTTACTATGGCTGAAATTCAAGGAAAAAAGAAATAACAATTATTTAATTTTGTTTGATTTCTATTAGTCCACCTTTTGGAAAATTAAAGTTAACACTTTAACTTTAATAAAGCAAATCAAAATTTGTTCCAATGGAAACTTGCCATAATAAAGCATAAATCATTATTCAAGATATTTGTAATATTAATTAATTAATTATTTAACAATTAAATAATTAAATAATAAATATAAATATCTCAAATATATGTATTATATTTACATTAAATATCTCAAATACATATATTAATGATATATGTAAAATATCACAATTTGATATTTAATTAATGTGTATTTTAATAATATCAAATATTAAATACAAATACACATTAATTTGGGAATGACCGTTAGGTCCCGATTGCATGTATTTTTCGTTTAACCATTAAACGAGTTATAAATATCAGTATTATTCATAACAGTTGCCATAGTGCTCTACGAGTATATTTCATTAGTGAGACTCTCTAGATTCAGGCATATCCATCACGAAATCCAATTTCGTGTCCATAATTCACCCACCCATAAATTATGACGACCACGGATAAACTCGCTGAAGCATACAGGTCGAAGTCATTGCATACGTATAATCCCTCCGTCACAGGTATCCGGATTATCCCAGAGATATAGATATAAACGTCAAATCTCTATAGGCATAATCTCGTCGACGTATCTATTAGCAATCTCTAAATAACATTCGAAACTCACTTCTGAAGTATACTATGGCCATAGATTTAATAGATTGCTAATCACATGATGGACTACATATGCTCTGTACACAGAACTGACAGATCCTTTTTTGATACTCACAGGATATCATGAGCATGAGTCCACACCCAACGAACATGCGGAGATCTGATCTAAATAGATTGGTGACGTAATTGTCATCTAAGTGTGGAAGATAACTCATATATCCACAATGGTATCTCAAGTCAAAGAATCATTATGCTACTCAACCCGAGAAGATTCCTATTGACGTTGGTGTACCATCTATTAGGAAATCTTCGGTGAGTCGTTCAGTGTTTATCAAATAAACACCTACCCGTCTATACGAGTCTCCCAAGACTCATGGTTAATTGGGATAAACCATCGGACCAAGTCCGATATACCACATGTGCTGGTCTCATCGGATTTTACTAACCGACTCGTGTCAGTAAATCTTGACCAGGAACTTAATTTAAGGATATACAACTTATAGTGACACTTCCCAATGTCAATTACAAGCTATGTTGTAACTGTACACTACGTTGTAAATCCTAGGGTATTTGTCTAATATATATTACATATCACTAAATCAGATTTAGTTTCAATTTAATCAATCCAATCGAAATTAGATCAAATGCGTATATAAAAGACAAGAGGTGCTACCATTTAAATTAGTAATATTATGGAAAAAGGTATTGCTCGTATTAATGAATCGGATATAAATGCGATCTGGATTGGCGCTTAGAGCACCAACCCTAACAATTTCTCCCACTTACTCTAGTGACAATCCATGGTATCATATACACATACCAATGTGTATCACATACTCATGACCCTCAAGAACTCACCTAGCGCTCAAGATGTAGGTAATAGCAAGTAAGCCCGCTCCGACTTATTGAGTTTATCCAACAAACACAATCATTTTCCTTTAGCAAGCATCATTCATATTTTTATAGAAACTTAGTTCTACATCAATATGACTCATATGCCATATCAATATTGTGCTTCAGCTACTAAGTTGTCTAAGTATTTACGGATCAAATCCAAAATACTATGTAGACAACCACAAACACAATACTAATAACAAACTTCTAATCTATGAGGTCACTATGCAACTTCATAAGTTACATCTAATTCCACTTATTTAGTAGAATCATCTGTGACACTCTCACTGCATCTTTTCTGACTTTTATGACGTAGACTGTCTAACGTCATAACTAGACTCAAAACTAATATGACCTTAATGGTTGCAAACTTATTCTCCATTAATTAGAAACTCGTTCTTGATTTCTCAAATATGATAAAGAACATGTTTCAAGACACATCTTATGGTCTAGAGGATATCAAAATAACTCGTAACAATTACGATTAAATTGATATCTCTAATCGCACTCAATATAGTATTCATTATGCCATCATCTTATGATGCATAAGATTGATTAGACATTCTAATCAATATCTCTTTCGAAAAAGGAATCATCATTTACGAAAGAGGAATACTATACATAGACACACACTAACTGTCAAACAGTTATACTAAATGTCATACAATTAGTCTTGTTGCGTCTAGGAGTATCTCACAAGTCTCTTAGTTTTATAACTTATATAAAACTTTATATCAAATATAATAGAGACCACTCCCACTGCTTTCAATGAGAAAATAAGACTGAGGCAAACCTTTTTACCTCAGAAACATCTCATTATTACATTAATAATGACAATGTCATTATGATGTAAAATACTAGAAAGAAATTTGTACGCTCCCACTAACCCTTCTATCTCATATGTATTCTCTATGCTTTGATAAAATCAGACAATCTGACTGATATCAAAATTAGAAAACACAATTTTCCAGAAAGCTCATCTGAGTCTACAATAGGCTCTATAAGCTAATATACTAAATTGTAATCTTAGCATAATACAAACTCCAGGGCCATTCCAAAACGAACTCTTCAAACTAAGAAATCACAATAGATCTCTTATCTGAAAAACCATTCAGAAACGCCACTTTGTATTCTTTTAGCTAAAAAATACAATTTAATATCAGCATTAACCATCAGATCTTAAATTATTCAATCAGTGTGACTAGAGACAAGTTTCCTCAGAATTTACAATAGATTACTGAGTATAACTTTTCTCACTGTCATACTATAAAGGTCAAACCTTTAATAAGCTCACTGTACTTTTGCTGTGTAAACCATTTGCACATTTTATGAACGATTCATAATAAAAGCTCAATCAAGTTCCAAACTTGATCGTAGTAAGCTATGAACAATCTAAGATCTATGGTCTAATGCTAATTTCTGGATTCGATATCAAATATCGCTCCCACTATAAATTATAGGATAATTTTCTTCAATAAGAAAACAACAGAACCATTAAGTATCAAATACTTTGCGAATGATTCTGACATCCTATAGCACTTATATGGAAGTAATAAAATGGTATTTTCATCTTATTAATTATGTAGTTCCATTTATAGTTTATCACCATATTTGACTTCAATAAGTCAAGTCTTTTCTACAATAGTCAACATCCAATGTTACACACTAAGTAATAAACAATTTTATTACTCGGGATCGTAGAAAAGATATTCTATCAAATCAAATAAAATACAATATTATATTAAATAAAATAAATGATAAACTTATACTTACCTCCAAGGCAAGTACTTTCGATTATATACCATTATACAAAAGAAAGATTCAAATCTCAAACATTTCAAGATTCGAATTTTCTACTTATACATATCATATATGTAAATGTAGAAACTAATAGAACATTAATTAAAATGATGAGTTAGTGTTACTGGAGCATAATCCCAAGAGTATTGAAACTAATTTGGTAACTCTCAATATCAAACGAATCAAATCGCATAAGATTCAATTTCTTCCACTAACCAATTCCATCAATATGGAATCGTGGAAGAATAATATTGATGTAAGAATTATATTCTTCGAATAACCTTAGAACAAATTGCCATAAATTCATATGTTTGATCGTATCAAACATCTTTGAACAATTCAAAGACTCATGATGAAATTTAAAGATACAATTTTCAAAACTTCAGATCGAATATCTTTGAACCAGTCAAAATATTATATCCACGTTTCATCAGAAACACGTAACTAAGTCACGACAGTTCATTGACTAAGTTACGAAGTAAAGAAAACTACCTTAAGCAATTTACAATTCATTAAATTACATACATCCAATGTATCTATTTAATAAATTTTATATTCCAATGACAATCATTGGTTAAATGAGATTTAGTCACCTTCCTGAATACAATATTCGTTAAATGGATAAGGATATGTGGTGTGATCTCATATCAGACCATCCTTTACCATATGGAATAAGCATCCAATACTTAAGTGATAAAATCTCATAAAATAATGTTCTAAGTTATTTACTTAACCGAATATTTTTCTTAATGTTTATCTATTCGTTAATGACACTACTAGTCGTTTTAAAATATGTAACAACTGTTTACAAAGAACAAGTAACTATCAAATAGTCACAAGTTCTGATATCAAATATCGAAACAATCATTCAACTAATATTTTAAATAACTAACGGAGATCTGATATCCAATATCTACAGTTGTCGTATTATGAAAATCAATATTTTCTATACACAACTATATGTATCTTCTTTCTTTAGCTTTATTATTTACTTTCAAATTATTTACAACATTTGCAAATAATCGAAAAACAAATAGTGTCTGACACGTGACCTCTGAATGTCACTAAAGCCAAGAAACGTCATTATTAGATAAACAAATACCTAATGGGATTTTCTTAATGCTAGTGAAGAATCTCGAGACATGAACCAATTCATGTCAATCTTTACTGCATAAGAAACTATTCTGTCTAGAAGGATTATATCATATCTATTCTATCTAGAATCTATTCTATCTAGAACCTATTCTAGAAATCTGCAACCATAATTGAAGTCAGAAAACATATATAATATGCATGCAGTGGATAAAAGTTTAATTCTATCAAACTAATAGAATAAGGAACAACATAAGCGACAATTTACATAATATTACACACATCATAAGTTAAGGATTTTTAACCTAGCAGTGCCTCCCACTACTTTACGTAATACCGTAATCCCCAACGGAAATGAGAATTCAATAATTAAATTGAATTCCATAATGGGAAGTGGACCCCATGAATATATTTCGACTCACAACTTTGGCACGTTCTCGCCTACGTATATTCATTAGGTAGACAACTCATTGTCAATCACACTCACTGTGACTCCTGGGTTTGGTCCTGATCGTTTCTCGTTATGACAGCTTTGGCACGTTCACAAGGAGGCGTATCAAGGTTAAACTTGTCAATGACAAACTCAAGCTACCGATGTAGTCCTGACAGCTTTGGCACGTTCATGATTTCCACTTTCACTTGAATTTGTCTCTTATCATATAAATTCTACCGGCGCAAATGAAATACCTTCAACCATGACTGCACAGCTTTGGCACGTTACAACCATAGCATCATGAAAATATTTACATCTGTATTGACAAGGCGGACGAAGAAATAAGTATTCCTAAAACTAGTCACTTTCTCACAACCTTATTTAAATCGAGGATTTTCTAACAAAAGATGCTATTACTTTATTTAATCAAATTAAATAAACACATGCATGTATTTAGTAATGATTAAACTAAACATTGGATTAAAGGGCTAATCATATTGGGTGTCCAGGATCAGACTCGCTCTGATACCATTTTTGTTGGGGTCAAATCAGGGAGGTGCAGCGGAAGGAGCGCTATTCGGGCGAAATCGAAGTTTAAAATTTTAAACTTACGAATAAATTATTTAATATCAAATATTAATAATTCATTCATATTTCACCTAAACATATTTATTCGATATTATATAACGACATAAATAATATAGAAATATCGTGAAACATTTACGAAAATGTTTTTTCCGAAAAATAGCATAAAACGCGTTTCCGGCCAAACCGACCGACCAATGCTCATGGGGACTGCCCAGGTCAGCCCCAAAAATATTTGGAAACTTCTTGGGCTGCCCGAACAGTGCCCAGTTCACTGTTTAGATAGCCGTTACCCTTGTAACGCCGTTTTTCACCGTTTTCGCGTATTTTCACTCCGAAACAATTTCCGATAAATATTTTTCTTGGGCAATTAAAATAAACCAATTTATTCTAATTAATCAATTAATAAAAACTGAATTTTTATCTGAAAAATCAGATTATCATTAATTGCTATGAGACCCCTATACTTTGTAAATTAATCATTTTGGTACTTAATTATGTGAATTACTTATTTAATTGATTCCAAATCAATCCCAAAATAATTTTTAAAATTTTGCAACACAAAACAGAAACTTTCCAGAATTTCAGAAATTATCCAGAATTTTCCAGAATTTACGAAACAGCCCCTGAACTTTTCATTAATTGCAATTTGGCCCAATTTGTTCAAAACACATCAAGATCAAATCCAATCAATCCCAAATTTTACATACATCAAATATACATCAAATTATAACATATATATGAAAATTCCCAAAATTTGAGTGGGTTAAAAACCCTAATTTCATAAATTATTCAAATTGGACAATTTACATTAAATTGACAAAATTCAATACTTTAATCATTCAATTACCACACCAATCAAGTCTCACCATCATGAAACAACTCAAGAACAATTCTAGGTCATTTATGAATGGCTAAGCAACTCTAGAATGGCAACATAACCATGAAATGGTTTAAAGTATGCTTATGAACTAATTTCATGCAAACTTTAATTATCATACATGCTCATCTTTCAAACAAGTTTAAAACCATTAAATCACAAACTAAAAGAGTAGAGACATATCCTAGCAACACATGTTGAAGCTAAGCATGATAGAAACAATTTCTTAGTTGGAAAGTTTAAGAAAAACTTACAAAATCCAAGTATTTTTCAAGCTTTTCGTCTTGTTTTCCAACTTTGCTCTCAACTCTCTTTGTTATATTTTTGGTAACTTGTGTTTGTGATGGAAATGAAAAACAAAACAATTTTGTTAAACAAATTTTACTATGGCTGAAATTCAAGGAAAAAAGAAATAACAATAATATTTTAATT
Organism: Zanthoxylum bungeanum; assembly: GCA_019454045.1. Lineage (NCBI taxonomy): Eukaryota > Viridiplantae > Streptophyta > Magnoliopsida > Sapindales > Rutaceae > Zanthoxylum > Zanthoxylum bungeanum. The sequence goes on from SKCR01013003.1 coordinate 29,513, forward strand.
TTGTTTGATTTCTATTAGTCCACCTTTTGGAAAATTAAAGTTAACACTTTAACTTTAATAAAGCAAATCAAAATTTGTTCCAATGGAAACTTGCCATAATAAAGCATAAATCATTATTCAAGATATTTGTAATATTAATTAATTAATTATTTAACAATTAAATAATTAAATAATAAATATAAATATCTCAAATATATGTATTATATTTACATTAAATATCTCAAATACATATATTAATGATATATGTAAAATATCACAATTTGATATTTAATTAATGTGTATTTTAATAATATCAAATATTAAATACAAATACACATTAATTTGGGAATGACCGTTAGGTCCCGATTGCATGTATTTTTCGTTTAACCATTAAACGAGTTATAAATAATCAGTATTATTCATAACAGTTGCCATAGTGCTCTACGAGTATATTTCATTAGTGAGACTCTCTAGATTCAGGCATATCCATCACGAAATCCAATTTTGTGTCCATAATTCACCCACCCGTAAATTATGACGACCACGGATAAACTCGCTGAAGCATACAGGTCGAGGTCATTGCATACGTATAATCCCTCCATCACAGGTATCCGGATTATCCCAGAGATATAGCTTTAAACGTCAAATCTCTATAGGAATAATCCCGTCGACGTATCTATTAGCAATCTCTAAATAACATTCGGAACTCACTTCCGAAGTATACCATGGCCATAGATTTAACAGATTGCTAATCACATGATGGACTACCTATGCTTTGTACACAGAACTGACGGATCTTTTCTTGATACTCACAGGATATCATGAGCATGAATCCACACCCAACGAACATGCGGAGGTCTGATCTAAATAGATCGGTGACGTGACTGCCATCTAAGTGTGGAGGATAACTCATATATCCACAGTGGTATCTCAAGTCAAAGAATCATTATGCTACTCAACCCGAGAAGATTCATATTGACGTTGGTGTACCATCTATTAGGAAATCTTCGGTGGGTCGTTCGGTGTTTATCAAATAAACACCTACACGTCTATACGAGTCTCCCAAGACTCATGGTTCATTGGGATAAACCATCGGACCAAGTCCGATATACCACATGTACTGGTCTCAACGGATTTTACTAACCGACTCGTGTCAGTAAATCTTGACCAAGAACTTAATTTAAGGATATACAACTTATAGACCCGGCCGGCAGTTCGGTTTCGGTTCGGAACCGAACCAAATCGGTCGGTTTCCGGTTCCACAAGTGTGGAACTGGAACCGAACAGATTAAATTCGGTTCAGTTCTGGTTCCACACTTAAGTGGAACCGGAACCTTGAACCGAACCCGAACCGACCGGTTCGGTTCCAAGACTTTTTTTTTTTGAATTTTGAAAATTAATTAAAATAAATGAGATTAATTTTATAAATAAAAAAATTTATTACATTGAAGTGCTTGAGCTTAAATTTTTTAAAAATTTAAGTTGTCTACGTATCCTCCAAGGGTGAGAGGAATCAAATCTCATGTAGTTCCATTACAATTTTAAGACATATCCCCCTTGTAAATTATAATTTTACAATTATCAATCATCATTATCAGTTGATCCTTCGGCTTCGGTTCCGCTTGCACTTGTTGCAGAAGCATTATCGAACAAATCTTCAAAATCATCAGGGGCATCTTCTTGTTATCTCAGATCAGCTCGAGTCCAATCATCCACACAAGCTGTTGCTTCTAGAGTGTTTGGATGTAATGAAGATCGCCTAGCTTCCAATATATTACCTCCCAAGCTGAAGGCTTGCTCAACCGCAACAGTGGAAATAGGTGCTGCCAATATCTCTTTAGCAATAATAGATAAAACATGATATATATTTTGATGCCGGTTCCACCATTCAAGGATTTTAAAATTTTTACTGCATAAACTTTCATTAGAAAACTCAAAATTTGTAGATAAATAATTATCTAATTCAAGGTTATTAGTTGTCGTATCCATAGTTTTTTATTTCGTTGCAATAACCAACGATCCCATGCGCTAAGTCTTGTTTGAATTACCGTTTCGCTACTACTAGATTGACCTAATGTTCCTAAGTTATATTTTACAATATAATCATTAAATAAAATAATTAAATCACTTCTTAATTTCGTCATTATGCTCGTAATATCAATTTCATCTAATATTCCTAAATAACCATAGTAAGCTTGTAAACCACCATTCAAACCTTCTAATTTAAATCTAGGATAAAAAACAGCAGCAATAAGATAAAGTAAATGAATTTATCTAAAATAATTCAACCATTTTACCTTCATAGCAGTAATGGCTTCCAACAAAACAATATCATTAGGGTCGTCACTATCAACATGCTCATCGGGAGTGCCAACAATATTCAAACTCTCAAGAAGAAATAAATGTGCTGTAGGATAATAAACACCGCTAAAAACTAAAGTAGAATCATTAAGAACTCTTAAATTATCTAAAAAAAATTTCACAAATATCCCATTGACTAGGATAAATTGTGATATTTTGAACATGTTGAGAAAAAAACTACATAATGCATCTTTGTATTGAAATGCTTGACATAAAAGAAAATAAGTAGAATTCCAACGTGTTGGAACGTCTCTTGAAAATTTAATCGGTTTAATATCATTTATTTTACAAAACTTGGTCCATTCTCTCCTAACTTGAGAATATGACCAAATACAGTTAAGTGCCGTTTTAATTGGATCAAGGAAATGTGATAATAATTTTAGTCCGTCTTGCACACATATGTTAAGGACATGACATGTACAACGAATATGAAAAAATCGACCCTCTAAATTTGGTTCACATAAGGATTTTAAATCATGAATAGATGCAGTATTTGCAGATGCATTATCAAATCCAATTGTTAAAAATTTTTCTACTAAACCATATTCATCAAAAATTACCTTCATCATTCTATAAATATTATGTGCAGTATGTGGGTCATCAAAAACTCTAAATGCAATAAGTCTTTTTTGCATGGTAAATGATGCATCAATCCAATGACAAGTCACACCATGTATGAGTGTGTTTGCCAATGGTCACTCCAAATATTAGAACATATAGAAATACGACCTTTCATCTCTTTAAATATTTAATTTAAAATAATTTTACCATCTTATATAATTTGAAAATATGACGTTTTGTTGTGTTTCGAGTCATTCTACATGCAACAGGGTTTAAAGCATTATACACGTAATTAGTAAAATGAAGTTTTTTTACCAAAGCTTAAAGAAAGATGTGCCATACAAGTTAATTTGGCAAATTCTTCTCTATTTTTTGCATCAGAATATTTAAATAAATCTACACTACTCGTACCTCTACTAGATGATGCGTACCTGCCCATTTGAGTTTGCGTCATATCAATGCCAAGTTCAACAGGATGATATTTTTCCATGTGCTTGATCATATTGCTGTATCCACCAGAAAATTTATAGATAACCCCACAATAGTTGCAAATTGCTCGTTGTGAACCATCTTCTAGGCGTTCCAAATTAAAATGAATTTTGAAAAATATCCGAGGACCGAGCCTTAACTTCTCTTCTCCGTGATTGTGCACTGACACTAGGGCCGCTCTCTTGGGTTGGCATATTTGACATTATGTTCTCAGATGAGCTTGTCATTTTTTTTTTGAGAAATTAGGAAGAAAAATAAGAAAATTGAATAATTGCGAATGATAACAAATTAACAACTAAATGAATTGAGATTGAGAATAAGATTATAAGAGAATTGTATTGAAGTGAGATTGAGAATAAGAGAATTATAGAAAATGAGAGAGTTGAGAATTTGGTGTGATGAAATTATGAAAAATGAATCATATTTATAGAATTTTAGAATTTTTTTGATACCAAAAATGCCCCTAAATATAACCGTTTTATTACCGTTATTAGGGGTACATTAGTAATTTACATTTTAAATAATAAAATTAAATTTATTTTTTTTATTTATTTTTTATTTATTTGGGCAGGGAGCCAAACGGCTCCCTGCTCCCCAACGGCTACTAGTCGTTGGGGGTAGGGTTCATGTTGGAACCCTACGGTTCCAACCGGAACCGTTCGATTTCGGTTGGACCCGTAGAACCGGTGGAACCGTACGGTTCCACCGGTTCCGATCGGTTCGGGTTGGGGTCGAACCCCAACCGAACCGATCGCCAATGGTTCCGGTTCCGAACCGGAATCGTGGCCGGGTCTAACAACTTATAGTGACACTTCCCGAATGTCAATTACAAGCTATGTTGTAACTGTGTACTACGTTGTAAATTCTAGGGTCTTTGTCTAATATATTACATATCACTAAATCAGATTTAGTTTCAATTTAATCAATCCAATCGAAATTAGATCGAATACGTATATAAAAGACAAGAGTTGCTACCATTTAAATTAGTAATATTATGGAAAATTTTATTGCTCGTATTAATGAATCGGACATAAATACGATCTGGATTGGCGCTCAGGGCACCAACCCTAACAAACAAGACCATTGGACAATATACGATATAAATCAAACAACTTTGATAAAAATTAGTGCATTTATTATTATTACAATAATCAATTCCGTTTTACAATACATGAAGCTTTAGGACATAAATCCCAACACATAATGAACTTTCTTCATTTATTCATTTTCCTGTGGAGTTTCAGGACACAATCTTCGACTTAAAGCTTCATTTTTCGTGATAGAAGTATCAATGGATTTGCAAGTCTGTAATTGAAAGTGTTCAATAATTTCTTTATGTATGACTCTTGTGAAATAAATAATAACTTCTTTGAACGATTTCTTGAGATCTTAACACTAAAAATATATGCAGCTTCACCCATATCTTTCATCTCGAAGTTAGATGATAACCATCATTTGATGTGTTTTACAAACTCCTTATTATTTCCGGCTATAAGTATATCATCCACGTACAAAGATAAGATAATGAACTTTTCTTTATCTCTCTTGGTGTATACACAATGATCCTCATATATCATTGTGAAATCATTCGAAATGATTGTATTATGGAATCATATATACCATTTTTTAGACGATTTCTTGAGACTATATATAGACTTCAAAAGTCTACATATTTTCTCGTTTTCATTTTCTTTTATGAAACCTATTGGTTGTTCCATATAAATTTCTTCTCAAGTTCTCCATTGATAGAAAAAAGTGTGTACATCAATTTCATGTAATTTTAGATCTATGCTCGCTACTATAGTCAGAATTAAATGAATTGAGGTAACCCTTACAACATGTGAAAAAGTCTATTCGTAGTCAATTCCTTCATGTTGTGTATACCCTTTTGCTATAAGTCGTGATTTATATCTTTCGATATCGTTGTCAGTATTACGTTTTATTTTAAGAACTTATTTGTTCTTGATAGCTTTGTGTCATTTTGGTAGATCAACCAGTTCCAAAAATTGGTTGGACCTCATTGACTCTATTTATTCTTAATTGCTTTCATCCATTTTTCCTTAATAGGACACTGAAGAGCCTTTTTTTTTTATATATTTTTAGACTCTTCATCCTCTTGACGTAGTGATATGATCCTAGCTGCACTTGGTTCGATCCAGACCATAATTGATCCAATCCATATACCAGTTGGACCAATTACAAGACACAGAGCTCAGAAGATCAAGGACGCTATGGCAGGTCTGGCCCAACGTCATGTAGCTGAATTATTCTCATTTGGATCATGCACATTACTCCCACTTGAATCATGTACTTCACTCCAACTCAGATCACGTAAAAGAGAGTCATGTGAAACTAATTCATCATTTTGAGATTAATATGAAATTGATTTATCATATTTTCTCAATTTCTCTCATCAACATCATTTCCACTTGAATTAGGTAAACTTGAGTGTTCAACAATCATTAGAATCATGTGATCCTGAGTTTCATATAGAGATAAACCTGGACCTATCTCTCCCTGCTTAGGAAAATCATTTTCTAAACGTGTGATATCTTGTGATTTAAATTCTGTCACGCCTCCAATTTCATGTTCACTGATTCAAACATAACGTTTTGATTATTCAGAATATCTTATGAAGATAGATTTTTTTTCCTCTTGTGCCTAATTTTCCATGTTCGTGAGAAAGCACATGGACATAAACCGCACAACCCCAATGTTTCAAAAAGTGAAGATCTGGTTTGTAACTTGTCCATAACTCATATGGTGTGGTGGCAACCGATTTTGATGGCACTCAGTTAGGTATATATGTGGCAGTCAATAATGCAACACCCCAATAAGTTATAGGTAAATTTGCTTGTGCCATCATAGACCTAACCATTTTAAAAAGAATTTTATTTCTTCTTTCCGCAATACCATTTTGTTGAGGAGTAGCAGGAGTAGTCAACAAACGAATAATTCATTTTTCATCACATAATTCTCTGAACTGATCAGATAAGTACTCATGACCATAGTAAATGTGTAATGCTTTAATTTTCTTGTCTAATTGATTTTCCGTTAAATTCATAAATTTCTTAAAATATTCTAATGCTTCAGATTTATGAGCAATCAAATAGAAAAACGAAAGCGTGTGAAATCATCTATGAATGTGATGAAATAAGATGCTTCATGTCTCGCTCTGAGATTCATTGGACCACATATATCTGAATGGATTAATTATAATTGATATTCTGCTCTAGTTCATTTTCCAAATGGTTTTATTGTAGTTTTTCCAGCCAAACAATATTCACAAGTTGACAAATATACTTTTTTCTATGTTTCCCAGAAAGCATTCTTTGGCTAATCTGTTCATTTTTTGCTGGCCAATGTGACCAAGTCTAGCATGCCACACATTTACATCACTATCATTACTGACAAACGAAGTAACAAAAGAAAATTTGGAATTGTGAAACATTCAACATTTAATACAATAAAACCATCCAGAAAATAACCAAAATCATAGTGTGTTATACCTAAGTATAAATCAACAAAAAATTTATGGAAGTTCAAGTTGAAACCTAAATTAACCAAAACCAACACAGAAACTAAATTTCGGTGAATTTATGGAGCAAACAATACATAATGTAGGAGTAAAGTTTTTCCTCCATGCATGACTAACTTGCATGTACCCACTCCTTTGACTTCAACTCGTGAGTTGTTACCGCCGTATATCCACTTCACCCCAGGTGAAATTCGTCGAAATTCCACAAAGGCATCTCTATCCTTCGCTTCATGGTCTATGGATCATGTGTCTACAGTCCACAAAGGATTAGATTATGTTAAAAAGATCGAACTTGAAATACATATTTCATTTAAATATGTATTAAAGATATTCACTTTTTAGGCTCGGTGCAATCAGAGCAAAACGACCCTTTTTGCCAAAGTTAAAACATTTAACCCTTGCCATGTTTTTCTTTTTGGTATAACATTTTTCTTTCCCATGTTGGTTAGTTTTTTATTTCCTGACTTGGAAGAATATTATTTTTTTCTGAATTGGAACCCACCACCATGAAATATTCTTTTCTTTTTGAAACCCTCAGGTTTGCTGGTTTCTATCATATACACTTCAATATTTGACTTAGCAATTATAGGTGGCGTTTAGCATCATCAAAAGTTTTGATGCTTTCATTGTGGTTCAAATGCATCTTCATATGCTCCCAGCTATATGGAAGAGAACGAATGACTGTTTGAACATTCTGTTCATCTGTATAAACATGACCAGCATTTGCCAGTTCAGTAATCATGTTTCACATTTGCCTCGAGTGCTTTGACATAGTGAACTCATGGCGTTTATTGTATATGTCAAACTTGATTGTGAGTGACCTAAATTTAGTTATCGATGTACTACCAAATGTTTTGGCTAGTGAGGATGACATATCCTTAGCCATGTTATAATTACTAAACTCTTTCTGAGGTCATTATTCATGCTGCTTAGCAACGGAATGCGAGCAATGATATTCTTTTTCTTCCAGGACTCATAGGCATATCAGTCTCACCTGTGTTGGGCTGTGGTGCCCTGTTCAGGTTCATCCATGCTCATTTTCAGGGTTTCAAAAACCTCTTGTTCTTCTAGCATAAATTGGATTTTCATGTTCCATATTTCATAATTATCGTCATTCAGTTTCTCACCCTTGTTGAGTTCATCGATAATGTTTTTTGTTGCGGAAGCCATTTAAAAAAAACACAAAGTTTTGTATAGACATTCATGCACAATTGTTAATATTTTTAATTTATTTTGTCATGAAAAAAATTATGTTTAATAAATTTTTTCAATAGGGTTAGAGTCAAAAGGCCACTAATTGTTCTTCAATCATCATCCAATGACCCAATGTTGAAATATTATCAACATAATCAATCATGTAAAATCATCTTCTAAAAAATTACATAAATTTTTAGAACTTTTAATCATGTAATAATTAATGTACATGACACTCCTTGATTTAATTACATCAAAAATTAAATTCAGCATAAACATCCTTTCATAAAAATATGAAACCAATATTTATATGTCGTGAATAATAAATAATAATAATTACACATAGTAATAATAACATAGTTTTGTTCTAGGAAAAACTAATATCTAACACTTAGAACTTTTCTGATGTTAGCGTCCTAACTCATAAATGTCTTAGGATACGAATCCTTAAATTCTTGGGGTAACTCATAATTGAAAATCCTATAACAAACCTATGATCGTTGCAACGATTTCAAGATATCAAAGGAAAAATCATATTTTTCACTTTATGTTTGAGATACCCAATTGCCAACCTCTTTATTATACTGAACACGTAGTTCTTCTGTATGAGTTACTGATTCCCAAATATCAGTAAGTCGTATTTGCCATATCATAAGAATAGTGTTTCGTAGCATTCTGAGTTTATTTGGTTGTCCTATCTAATTAACTTCTCACATCGACTCTTGTAACATGTTATTAAAAGTGATGGTGTGTGAAATCATATCATCGCCTTCACTCATCCGAAATCTATTTATTTCTAACAATATGTCTTTTAATCTTTCACTGTGTGCGGATGTCATAACCATTCTTGCAGTTCTTTGAACAATCTACATGATTTTTCTATAACAAATATAAGGAAAAATCAGTACAATGAAAACATAAATTTACATTGGTTAAAATAAACATCACAACGATATTTATTAAATTACATAAACACAAAGTTTATATGATAAAATAAATTTATCATGGTCGATTAGAACATTATGCAAAAAAGGATTAAATATTTAATCATGACGGATCAGAATTACCAAAGAAAATCGAAGCCGACATGACAACACGAGCCTCCACACGCCATCAGAAACGCCACATGAGCCTCCACACGCCTCCACGCGTCTCCACAGGTGCTCACGCACCGTCACACATCTGCCATATGCTGGCAAGTCACACACGCAGACGACATGTCGTCTGTTAGTTTCATGACTGTACGACATGTCGGTTGTTCATTTCAAATGCAACCAACAAGTCGTTTAACACTTGCGCGGACGACATGTCATCCATTTCGGTGCTATACGTACGACATGTCATACAAATTACGGATGACATGTCGTCAGGTTTTCTAAATACCGGATAACATGTAGTTTGTCTCTTCTGTGAATGTTTTTCTGGATAAAAACAGGTTCGACTATCCAACTTATAGGGTCCATAAATTTCTCAATTTTAATCCAAATTAAGCAAATGATATTCCGAATTAAAGATCAAAATCCTAATTTTTAAAATATCTTAGAACACATCATTTGAAATTTCGTACAAAAAGATATTCATGCCCAAAGTTAGAAGAAAATTATTTTTGTAAAATTTAAAACATAATGCATTTTCTTCATTTTCCATGCATGGTCATGCATTTTTATGTAATCTAATTAGAATACATGTATTAAAGCTACTAATATCAATGTTGGGTAATATTATCCCTAATATTTTCATGGAACAAATCCATAATGGTACACTTAGAATCTAACTATATATGTATTACTAGTCCTAAATATATTCACAAATAAATTCAAATAAATCTAAGTATTTCACAACACAATTTCATATCTTACTTCTTATAGATATGTCCTTAATCAAACTTAATTGATTGTCTTTCTCAATAAGTAAGTGCTAATATTTATAGGAGGGGAAGTCAAGTTATTATATCTTCACATGCATGGCTTCCTATTCACTCACATGCACTTGTAAACAAGTATTGATTACTATATAATCACATGCATTTGGATATTTTAATTACTATTAATCACATACATTTGGTAGCTTAATGACTTTTTCTAACCCCTCCAAAAAATTTCATCGTGAGTGTATCACATATTCCCATTAATATTTTATATTTACAAATATTTCTAACACTGACACTCAGTCAACGACATATTTTATTTCATTACACATGCCTCTCGCCACTTCTCTTTGATTTTGAGTCCCAATTGATGTTGCTGTTGTTATTGGGGATGAGTTTGCTATTAGGATTGAGTTTATTGATTTTGGGATATGGAATATGATGTTGATTTGTTAGATGAAATTTTAGCTTAATAATAAATTTTTCAAATTTAATTTTATGATTTTTAGATGTTATGCATCGTCAATACTTTATTTTCTAAGAGTATATCAGTCTTTTTATGTCTATTGATGCCAAAGCCTTTTTGTTTAAAAGGCATTTTAGTCTTTTAGGCAGTTAACTTAGGGGTGAATAAGAATTCAAGTCAAAAGCCATAGGATTTGACAAATGTAAATTATGATTTTGAGTCAATCTGATCCGACCCGTAAAATTTGATTCCGACTACGGATTTAGTGTAAAAAAATCGGGTTTAATCTGACCCAATTTTAATTATTTTAAACTTTGAAGTTGCCAATTTTAAACCTAGCACCATTCTCATACTAACTCAACAATCTTCCATTTAAGCTACACTCTTGCATCATCATTTTTATACCATTAAAAATATATATGATATGTTATTTTGACCCAATGACTCGATGACCCGACCCGTTCGGGTTACTCTTCTAAATTTCGAATTTCAAGTCTACTTTATCCGATGACTCGATCCGACTTGACCCGTGAACACTCATAAATTAATGAACGGTCAAATAAGTGATATACTAACACTAGGAGAGGTAAGTGATTATTACATGGATATATTCTATGGGTAATTAGGTGATACTTAATAAGAGGTAGGTAAAACTAACCCAATAATTAATATTTATAAACTCCTTAACACGTATTAGATTTTCAGCCAATGAAAGAACCCAAAAGAAACACACTCTGAATTCATATTTATAAACTCCCTGACACGTGTCTTATATTTTCAACACAATATAAGTATATTAATGTCTTATATTCCAATAAAAAAAACCATAAAAATCTCTAAATTCATATACGAACAAAATATCATTTCAGATTCGGATTCAATCGACCCGGGTTCTCAAACCAATCTATTTATTATATAATATTAGAGCTTGTATTAAAAAAAAACACTCAATTAAGATAAAAGTTTTCCTATTTAACTCAAGTCAATATGAGGTAAAATTACCAAAAGAAACAAGGAACTAATAAAAATAAAAAATCTAAAAAAAAATTATATCTGCCAAAGTATAAAATGTTACATACTATCGATTTATAAATCATAAACTTTAAAATAAGATTTATTGTAAATATGTTTCGAAGCGAAAAAAGGTAAACAAATGGCCTTACATTTTTATGAGAATAATAATTTTAAATTAGTAATTTTCAAATACTCACATCCCTTTTATCCAGATTCCAAATTACAATCTATAAAAATATACATTTACTTAACATGCATATCTATAACTTTAATTAACAAACATCTCTCAAATTCAGACTTACGTTTGACATTCTTTGCAGGCATATGTTTACCTCAGTCATATTAATGATTGAAAGTTGTGTTATGCATGCCTCACTCATATTGTTTACCATTAATCACATTATTTACCTCAATTACACTTAAGTAAGAAAACACTCAATCATAGTTAATTTTTTACTCACAATCACAATATGACTATCATATTGAGCACGGTCACAATTTTAACATCTTCACATTACCGAACCTCAGTAACATTAGTTATCTCAATCATATTGAACGTAATCACAATTATATCCTCAATCAAACTATCGACCCTCAATCACTTTGATCACAATGATAATTTTGACCTCAGTCTATTGTCGACCCTCAGTCACATTTGTGATACTATATTTTTTTTACTACAATCACAAATGATTGTCAATTAAATGTGTGGTTGAATGTGTTTTTTTAGCCACAGTAACAATGTGACTATAAGTAGTTTTATCTGCACACCAAAAATCATAGATAAATTAATATTTAATGTATATTTAAAATAAAAATATATTCAAAACGCGATATCCAAAAGAGATAAAAAGTTAAAAAAAAAATGTTTTTATGCTTGCACACTTTTTTAGAATATAATAATAATAAAAAAATTAAAGAGGAAAAAAAGTTTAGTATATAATAATAGTTTACCCTAACGAAGTCTCGCACTCTCTCACGTAGGAGCTATTTTCGTGATTAATAAGAGAGTCAAATCGAAGAAGGAAAAAGGGGCAACATGGCCGCGGCGGATTCTTCTTCAATCGCAAACGACATTAACGATATTGGAACTAACCCTAATTCAAACCCTGATTCATCAAAATCCATAGTCGCTGTTCCTAATTCATCTAAAGCTACTGTCGCTCTTCAGTCCGTTCATCCCGCCGTATGCCTCTGGCAGTTCGCTGGCAACTCCTTAAGCGGCGCCGTCATGGGCTTCATCTTCGGCTACGGTACGTTTAGTTATGCGTTATTGGTTACTTATATACACTTACCCCTTATTATCTCTTTGATTTGATGTGTTGAATATTGGGTTTTTGTTGTTATGCATATATTTTATTCTTTGATTTTGGATAAAAATTTGTGTGGCTGATTTTTTAAATTTTGGTATTATTTTTCTTTTTGGGGCTTAATTTGAAGTGAGTTGCTGTTAATTTAGTTGTGTGTAATAGTGTTAGCAGTTGATTGGTATTATTTTTCTCCCCTTTTTGGGGGTGTTATTGTTTATTAATGTTGCAAGGTTATTGTATTAGCGATGATTATTTGCTGTGGGCTTGAGCTTTTAAACTCATAACTTAGATGTTTATGTTATTTGTGTGAATTGTGTACTGGTTTTAAATAATATTATGAGCATCTTTTAGAAGTAAGCTTGTGTTATTGATTGGATCAAGTTTGTGGCCGTCGACGGATTATGGGTATGGAAAAGAGAAAAGATAAATCTTTGTGGTCTCTGTGCTGCATTTAGGTAATTACTTCTAAGAGTGAGTAACTGGTTCGGTACTGATAAATTTTGGCATGATTTTGCTGACTTCTTAGTTCTTAAGAGGAGCCTCAAATTGTTGATTGTATGATTTTGACATTGAAATAAATGTCGCTGTCTGGCTCAGATTAGAAACGGCAGTCTATTAGGCCAGCACACCTGCAGTCTATATGTGGTTGTTGGGGCTTAGATCAGAAATTTCACTGCATTAGGCAGCTTATTCCTAGTCTCTCAGCTTAATTTTGTTCTTGAAGTTATTTGCTTATTTCCTCATGCCTTGTAATACAAGTTATTTTCGAGCAAGCTATAAGCCTGCACACACACTCGCATCCACATTTTCTGCCCATTGTTTGCTTGAGGCAGTTGGGAATAGGATGTGAATGCACCCAATTGTCAAATGTGCGCCTCAGGCTCAAGCTCGTACCACACCTCATGAAAGATCTGGTGGGGCGACCTTCATCAGGAAATGGTGCCCGCCTCCGAGATGTACCTCACAAAAACGATTGAGAACAAATCATACCCGAATTGACTGACCCAGCCTGAAATTAAGTTGTATAATATTTCTTTAATCAAGATAGGTTTTGGGGTGGGCTTTAAATTTCGACAAAGACATTAATTTTTATTATTATAATTATTTTTTTATTTATTTTCAATGTTTTCTCTTTATTTTAGTTGTATTATATATGTGTGTGTATATATATTTTGCAATTTGCGTCTTATCTTTATCAGACGCGCTCGTAGGCCCTAGGACCCTTTCCGCCTTAGTGTGCCTTACGCCTTTGACACCAAATCGGCTCCGGTTTTTGGTCCTCTTACCATTTCATATCTTAATTTCTTTATAATTACACAATTTTTGGAAAATCCCAAAATTTTGAAAATCCTAATTTCGTCATTTGTTTTTGTTTTTCACCAATTGAACCTCTAGAAACTTTACCCATCACTCAATCAGCATTTTGTTAGAATTAACTTGTTCAATTCCCCCAAATCTTAACCCCAATTTTTGAGGAATTTCCTAGGGGCCTAGGCGTCTGGATGCCGCCCGACTAACGCCTAGTAGGTTTTAGAACATTGGATAATCCTATTGAAAAGGATGTAATGTAAAGAGAATGAATTTTAAGTTGTTAACTACCTTTTTTTTTTAAACCTATTGTGTATTATTTATGCAATGAGGTTGGCAGTCCTGCACATTAGTTTCTGCAGCAGATATTAGAATGGGAAGGTAATCCTTTGGAGTTTACTTTATAATGCAAGCACTAAGAACTAAGAAGATATTGTTGGGCAGCCTTTTACATTATTGATTTATTTTTGTTTATTGTGATTAAAGCTTAGTGCTCTGTCTTCTGCCGATCAACTTTATCATGCTATTCCTGAGAGTTTCTTGCTTGTGAATGACTTATTGGACTTGTCTCAGGTACGGGATTGTTTAAAAAGAAAGGTTTCAGAGGATCAGTCGGAGAAGCAGGATCCCATGCCAAGGTATGGGAGTTTTTATGGTTTTATCTATAGAAAAAAAAAAAAAAAAAGAAAAAAAGAAGAAGAGCGGGGGATGGGTATTAGGTCTATCCCATATGTGTAATTTAATTTTTTGACTAAACTGAATGGTGGAGCTTTCTGCTCTCTTTATCAGTGTACTTTGCTTAAGTGGTTTCTAACTTCCTGGCTATGAAGGTCTGACATATCTTAATTTCCCTTATTAGTCATTCGCAGTTTTGTCTGGAGTTCACAGTTTGGTTGCCTGCTTCTTGAAGAGGCTACGAGGGAAAGATGATGGTATCGCATTTCAGCCATATATATATATATATATATATATATATATATATATTTGGTATTATTTATGGACCTATTCAATAACCATAGTTCCTTTCTCTGCAGTTATAAATTCTGGAATAGCTGGATGTTGTACTGGTCTTGCTCTAAGTTTTCCTGGTAATCAAGATCTCAGTTAATGAATTCATTTAACAATTGTACTCACGAAGTTTATCCCTATAATAATTTCCCCCATCACACTGCTTCCCTCCTGAAATAAGATTATATTGTGCGGGTGCATTGGGGTTTTCCATGTTCATTTTTCTCTGGCCATGCACTAATTTATTCACCGAGAGTGAGAAAGGAATGCCTACTCTTTAATCAATTTTTTTTTTTTTGAACATCCTGGTAGCTGAATTTTAATGTCTCTCAAATTAGGACATAGTTTGTCCATTTGTATCAAATAAGTCCCTAATGCCTCATTGCCTATTCAAAGGCATGACATTGATCTTTTTTAGTTTTATATCAGCTGGTTTTAGTGATGGAAAGTTCATTTCTGTCATTTTCTTATGCAGGTGCACCCAGCACTCTCTTAACGAGCTGTATCTCATTTGGAGCGTTCTCCTTTATCATGGATGGATTAAACAAACAGAAGCCAGCGCTGGCGCATTCATTATCTGTGCAAAATAAAAGTGCACAGTTCGCAGTGCCTCCTTCCTTGGCACTCCCTCTTCCAGATGAACTGAAAGATGCTTTCTCTTCTTTCTGCAAGTCCTTGAGAAAACCCAACAAGAATGGCGTCCGCGTCACCCATTGATCAACCTGGGGAAATATTAATTATGTTTTGCTGTCTTTTCTTTGATTTGCTTGTGTGGCTATGTAATCTAGCTTAATTAGCTTAACCACCCTTTATTTTATTTTAGAGAATCTCCTAATTATTTCAGAGCAACTAGAAAAAATCTTCAGATGTAGGATGCTTATTCAGACATTTTCGCAAATTAAATTTTATTTTAAAGATTTGAGACTGTCAAATTGGAAAATTTTAAAGTGGTCTCTATTCAATAAAAAAAAAATCATTACAAAAATCATATTTCTCATCTCTTATTATTAAAAAACATACCTATTAAATATGATAAAACTTAATTCTCTGTTTTTAATTTTTCTTCCTATTTAATCTATTTTTTGTTAAAATGATTACACTGTCTATAAGCTTCAGCTCATTACGATGACCAACGTGTCTTGTTGCCATGGCAAATCGTCTTCATCAGCTAACCCAACTACTGAAATAGCTCCTTGCTTTCGTGTTGCTCCACTCTTTGCTTGAATTCTTCTCTTTGGATTCTTCCTAGTGTAATTTTTCTTTTTTTGGATTTATTTTTTCGTAGTTGCTATGCTCTTGATATAGTGATAGATTAGCTTTAATGCTATTATGTGGTGGTGACTTTGACTGTGATTATGTATGTGACTGAACTCAAGTTGATTGTGATTAAAATCAATGTGACTTAGTGAAAAATTGACTTGTTTATTATTGTGATGGTTACTAAACTTATTGTGATTTAGGTAAAATGAAACTGGATCTATGTCTGAGCTCATTATAACTTGGGGAAAATGTTATTATAATTAAGGTTAATGTGACTGAGCTCAAAGTGACTTACATAAAATATTAATGTGACCAAGGTCAATATTTTTTTTGAAAGATAATGAAAGATTTCATTAATAAAACACAACAAGAACGTAAATATGCGACCATTTCGGATCGATTACAAACTTAGGAGAAGTTAAGACTCGAACTTAGTTAGGACGAAGCCTAACAACATAAAATCATATATCTCGTTTTCCCAAATCATATATCTCGTTTTCCCTCGAGGATTTTATGGACTAGTCTGAATGTCACATCTCCGCTAGTGTTGGTGAATACGGAATCCAAAACAATTACAGAAAATACACAATATACATAACATAAACTTTTACAACCCATATACAATCTATTAGAATAAAATAAATAAATCTATGCAAAAGTTACAAAATTTCAATCTTCATTTCCAAAGATAGATCAATCTTTTTTCTCTCATAGATATTCTATCGGTTGATGAAAAGATAATTTTATTCCTTTAAAACAAAAATAAAAACCCAACACAATGTTTGAAATCTACCACCACATATGGGTGGAGTCATGATAAGCAGTAAATATATCAATATTTACCGTCCATTTGACTTAATATTTTGTATAGTTTCTTGAGTTCTATTAATATTTTTTATGTGTTTTTGTGTTATTTTGTAAATAAATAAGATTTCAGGACTCACTAGAATCAAATCGGGGCCAAAACAGTGAAAACAGATAAAAAGGGAAAAAATATCATTTGGGCATCGCGACGAGCAAACCTTCTGCGTCGCGACGGCTAAAGTACGCCGGACACGTGTCAAAATTAGAGAATCTTGCTATCATACGCATTTGCTAACATGCGTCGGCCATGTGTCAACATCACAGCAAACCTGCTATCATACACCGGACACGTGACATCATCCCAATATTGCCGACACTTATCATCATGAAGTCAGTAATCAATTATGCAACCAGCCGACACATGTCCTTATTGACGTAAGCAATGACATCAGAGTCGCGACGCGCACAACTTTACGTGTCGCAACTCCGAGCCAATAATTCAGTCTGCCGACAGTTGCGTGCCACATGTCAGCATCTCAACAAAGCGCGTGCCACATGTCGAAGATCAACGGCGCGTCGCGACGCGCAAGGTTTCACGCATCGCAACGCGATGGACCAAGATTTGCCTATAAATTGAGGCCGAAATCATAATTCCAATTCATACCTTCTTCTGGGGATTTCCTTAAGAATACTAAGAAGAT